>JACEFZ010027287.1:222500-242286 GCA_014155875.1 Cepaea nemoralis | reverse complement strand
CTACCATAGGTCGTTGAACGAGATACCACCACACAGTTTGTAGGTCGTTGCCGTGGTAGAACCCATTTGTATGGTCCGTCCATTTGTGATATAACCACCACATTTTGTAGGTCTGTGAGTGATAGACCATCACATTTTGTAGGTATTGGTTTGATAGAAACATCACATTTTGTAGGTCGGTGACGTGATAGAACCCCACATTGTATTGGTGCGTCGACGTGATAGAACCATCACGTTTTGTAGGTCGGTGCCGTATAGACACCGCCACGTTGTATGGTCCGTCGACGTGATAGAACCATCACATTTTGGTGTAGGTCGGTGACGTGCATCAGAACCACCACCTGTATAGGTTGTCCGAAGTGATAGAAACATCCACATTTGTAGGTCGGTGAACGTGATAGAACACACCATTGTATCGATCGTGTCGTTGTGATATAACCACCTAAATTTTTTAGGTCTGTGATGTGATAGAACATCACTTTTGTAGGTATGATGATGTTTAGAAAACATCACATTTTGTCGAGTCCCTTGATGTGAATGAAACATCATTTTTGTAGTCGGTGACGTGTTCGAGAACACCCATTGTATAGGTCGTGGACGTGATAGAGCCATTACTTGTATAGGTCGTCCATTGGTGATTAGAACCACCACCTTTGTATATAAGGTTCGTCGACGTGATGAACCTCACATTTGTAGGTCTGTAATGTGATAGAACCATCACTTTTGGTAGGTATGTGATGTGATAGAACCATCACATTTTTCGTCGGATGTTATGAACCATCACATTTTGATGTCTGTTTTGATGAAACTCACATTTTGTAGTCGGTGATGTGATAGAACCATCACATTTTGTATGTCTGTGATTGAAGAAACATCACATTTTGGTGGATCTGAGTAGGCGAACATCTTGTCCGGCGATAGTGGTGCTAATTGCACGTATCTGTAAAGTTCGGCGTGAACTTTTTCGAAATTCCACATATCTGTTTAAAGGTCAGTCAAAGTCGCTTTTCGGATTAGATAACTTTGCTTTGTTGTCATCACGCTTGGGCTCGGCTGTTCGAGAGCAATGGCAAACTACCGAACGTACAACTAAGCAGCAAAAAATAATAATCACAAGCACTGAACAAAACGGGTTACGGTGACGTCCTTTAAAGGACATCCATTAATGTTTCAGAATGTAGTACTTTTGTGTGACAGCGGGAACAGCCTACCTGTGTGTGTGTGTGGAAGTTGTATCCGACTATGTTTCACCAAATTCCAACTAGTGTTCCTACACAGCCTAACAATCGCGGGTTTAAAGCACACACACATAACACCGACCACACCCACACACTGCACACGGACATGCCCACACCACAACACAACGCCTTCCCCACACATTGTTTACCTGTTATGCAACAGTGATGTAGCCAACACTGTCCACACCCCCGCGCTTTCTTGCTACGATCGCCGACCAGCGGTGTCACGGCTCGATCCGCAGCTGGCAAAGTCAATTTTATAAAAAAGAAAAACAAAACATCTTGCTCTCATGTTTGACCCACCCTCATGTGTGTACCAATAATGTCTGTATATATAAAACATTTGTAATATTTCTTTTCTTCTTCTTTATCAAACCTTTTCAAACAGCATGTTTAAGAAATGACAATTTCATGTCATCAAGTCTACTTCGACCCTTTGTCCAAGACGGCGAACACTATCTGTGCACCATATCGTAAGCCTCCGGTAGCACCGTGTACAGATAACGTCACACAAGCGATACCGAAATCTCCGAAGGGTGTTACGTCGGAGTGCAGTCGTAAACGCATCTTGAGCTGGCAGTGGTAAAGACACTGTCCGAGTGCGACAGTGTCAGACACTGGTCGTCCCATTTGTTGTGTCAGGTAAGATTTGGTTAGAAGCTCATGTAAGTGGACATTGATTGTCTCTGTTTGTGTATCATGAGAGTGTTAGACAACTCATCGTAGTGGGACTTATTGTCTCTGTTTTTGTTTGTATCAGGTACGATTTTGGTTAGAAGGCTCGGTGTGGGACATTATTGTCCACATTTGTTGTGTCAGGTAAGATGTTTGTGTTAGAAGCCCAGTAATTGGGACATTATTGTCTCTGTTTGTTTGTATCCAGGTAAGATTTGGTTAGAAGCTCAGTAAGTGGGCATTATTGGCCTCTGTTTGTTTGATCATGTAAGAAGATTTGTTAGAAGCTCATTTAAGTGAGACATTATTGTCTCTGTTTGTTTGTATCAGGTAGATTTGGTTAGAAGCTCATGTAAGTGTGCATTATTGTCCACAGTTGTTGTTTTAATATATTTGTTAAAACTCAGGTAAGTGGGACAATATGTTCCATATTTTGTTGTGTCGTAATATCCAAGACTTCTTGATGTTTTTCGCCTTGTTTACTAACTATCCAGGATTCGCAGCCGCATGTTATTCTTCTTCTAATTCTAAAGACCAGCCGTATCCAAAGACTTTTCTCAGTTTGATAACATGCAGTTTTTTCGCTTGTCCTGTTTCTGTCTTTTTATCTCAGTGACACATCTTCCATCTTGATGTTATCCATTGTGGCTCTTATTTGAATTTCTGCACTAAGTAGTATATCTGCCCCAGTATAACGCCATTTAGCTTTAATGCACACTTAGCGCAACAGTTTTGTTTTCCTTGATTTTACCATGACTTCCGCTTACTATTATTCAGCTAAGTCCCAATTTTTTCACTTCCTACAACCCGCCTGTATCCATCATTACCTGTTAAGATCGGTCTTACCTGTTTGCTATCAAGACGGGTCCATCATCATAACGTAAATTCCGTCACCACCAGGATCCCTTACATATTTCTGTAGATCTCATTATTTGGTTTTCACTGTACAATGTGAACAAATCAGGGAGACATTTACACAACCTTGTCTGACAGGCCTTGTCTTTGTACACTGCCATGTTCCTACAAGGTTGTTGTTCTTATGACCACGTTTGCTCCAAAAATTTTTTTTGTTTTGGTCTGTTATTTCTTACTTGCAGAGCTTTGCCGTCAATGTTTTGCTCTATAGTTTCATTATTTCCTCTATTTCACATTGTCAAATACTTTTTGTGTTGTCCTATGAAGCATAATTAAGATTGTTTCTTCTTCTCTTTCGTTCGCTTGAAACGGTCTACAACGCAATGGGGGTTTATTGGGTTTCCCCCCCACCCCCCCGTCTCTTGTCTGAATCTAATAGTCTTTTTTTAGTTCATTCAGCGTCCATAGAGTTTATCTTCCACGTGGTCTCTCTATTCCCGAAGGTTCGCCTTGATATGTTTGTAGTTTGTGGGCAAATCCCTTAGTATGTCTCTTGCTGTCTGCGACGCCAAACCACATGTGCACTGGCTGAGTTCCCAATCTTGAATTTTTGTATACAATTTTGTATCTGCTAATCTATTGTGGTCCTGTTCTGAGGCAGCAGAATGACCTGTTCTGAGTCTGTCGCATAACGTGGAGTCGTACTTGAGGAAGTTTGGGGCTTCGGCTGATTTGATCATCTCTTTTCTTTGGTGGTATGGAATAGCACGTCAGGTTGTTCTTCGTTTGCTCCGTCCTGAGCCAATCGATCAGCGCTGTCGTTTCTCGGACTCCACGTGGGATGGTATCCACTGTATGTGACTCTAACGCTGACTGCATAGTTCGAGAAGTAGTGTCGCAGAACTGGCATTTCCAGACAGACGCGCTCATACGGAAAAGTTTGCATCTGTCACTATCACTGAACAGGTTGTGTACCAGGCTGGTAGTTTGGAAGGTCGCTGTGGCGATCGTGAGTTGCCTCAATTTCAGCATCATAGTTATGGCAGTACTTCCCTGTTGGAGTGCGGCCGTGTCTCTAGTAGGAGTTTGGGTATTCGATGTACACGCCCGCGCTCCAGTTCGACAGCAGCTGTGCTGACCCAGCTGTGTAGACTTCGGTCCCGAGTCCTGTGGGTATTCATCATCAAGGAAGCTGAATGGCTGTTTGCGCTGACACTGTTCTGCTCTTCCTTGTCCAATATTCCTCTCACTTTTGACTGGATTTTGTAGCGATATTCTATGCTCAGCTTTTCCCACGGGGTTCGCCTCTGGAAAAGTTGTCAGGGGTACAACTGTGGGAAGATCGATGGATTCTCTGCAGAGTTGTTTTGGCCTGGTTGGATGAAACTCTTCTTTTCACCGCCCCATAGCTAAGTTTCAAATCGTTCTCTAGGGTGGCCCTGGCACAGCTGAGAAACGTCTGCTCGTATTAGTGTTTTTTGTAATCTCTGCGTCTCGTTAAAGCTTGTGTCTCCCCATTTTCTCCTTACTACTAGGGTTGATACTCATCCCGCCTGTGATGACTCTAAGAGCTTGATTTTGCCCCTGTCTCAGCCTCCTGCAAATGTAGTTTTTGATGCTGAAACACCAAGCAGTTGAACCCTATCCAAGTGTGGGCGGATGCCTCTGTTTGTAAACTTGCTAAGGTATTTTCCACTGGCTCCCACGTGGTTCCAGTTAGCTTTCTCAGATGGCATTTTCCTTCTGGCTTTTTGCTACTGCTTTTTTGATGTGTTTTCCTCCAGTCAGCGTGTCGTCGATGTTACACAAAGTATGTTTGTTCCTTATCTTGCTCTTAGGGGTGTTCCATTTATCTGATGCTCCCTGCCTTTTGTTCGGGAGAAAGGTAAATAGAGTGGGTGCTGCCTTGTCAGTGGTTTATGCTGATACACCATCTATCCGCTCATGCAACAAATGTATCTACAGCTCTCTGGAGCAATATGGTGCCACTGATGCATGTTCATTGGCGCTCCACAAAACAGTCATCAACGTACTTTGCGTTTAATTCCGTCGGGTAATTAGCCCAAGACATTGATGAAGATTAGAAAAAGTGTTGGTACAGACTCCGCCCTGGGGAACACCGTGACTTAATAGTACTTTCTTCTCTTGAGACCGTCTATCTGTACTCGGGCTCTTCCTGTTGTGCAAGTATGCTTTTACCCATTTGTACATTCTTCATTGACTTTACAGTTTTCTCAGTTTCTTCTCAGACCCTCTTTTCCAGAATTTGTCAAAGGCTTTCCTTCAGATCTATCCAAGCCGCAGTAACCAGCTTCTTCCTCTTGGAATGCATCTCAACTTCTTGAGAGAGGTATGTTTGTCTGATCTTCCGTAGAGTAGCACTGCTAAAAGCACCTGTTTTGTGGGCACAAGGATGTTTTAACTTCAAATGTACCACTGTATCTGGATTGATACCGCGTTTCCATTGTTTGGCAGAGACAACTGGGGGCTAATGGGTCCTGTAGCTGAGCCATGGAACTGTCTTTCCCAGATTTTAGGAGGGGTTCCATGATGCTTCTCTCCGACCTTGTGAACACTGCCTTAGGTCCATGTATTTATAAAGATCCTGTAGCAACTTTGGCTTTGGCCTCTGTTTCCTAGGTTCCTGATCATTTCATTGGAGATACCATCAGCTCCTGGTGATTTTCTACATTTTCAGTTTTGATAGGCTAGCTCCAGTTCACTGAATGTGATAGATGTCTCCATAACCTCTTGTACTTTTCCTTCTGTCCTGTAATTTGCCATTTCCTCGAATCTCCTGTTGTTTCTCTGCTAATTCAATTTTGTTATCTTGTTGCGAATGAGGTCCGCAAAATGGTGCAGCTGCTTGCTTTCCGTTAAAATGTTTCCGTCTTATGTACCATTTTTGAGTTTCTCCCTGTGCCTTCATCGTTAAGCCTGTTTTTATTAGCCTCCATAACTTCCTTGTGTCCTCTTTCAAGTTCAGTGACCTGTTTTTTCTCCTGCAGCTTTTCCAGTCTAGCCTGCAGTTGGGCCTTTGAATTTGGCTTTTTGCGTGCTGATATTTATTGTGTGGTGCACTTGGCTGGGATTGGCCTCTGCTTGTTTTCTACATACATCCCATCATTTTTATTCAACTGTTCCAGTTCACTATTCCTTAGGGTTTATAGATATTTTTTACTCGGCTCCTCTTGGTATTGTTTCTCGTGCTGCCGTAGTATGCATTTCCCAAACTCTTCAACTACTTTTATTTATGCCTTCTCAGTTTTCAGGTTTTAACCAGTATGCTGGTGCATGCTTGTACATTGCCCAGTCCCCTGCTTCTTGTAGTTCCACCTCGAGAGGGTGCTGCTTCACTACAAACCTCATTTTCTACGTTAGAAAGACTGCCGATGGTCCACTGCACCAAGTTGTTTCCAATACATCGTGTAATGTTCCATCCAGGTCTGGTGATAAAACGCCAGTCAGGTGTAGTTGTAGAGTGCCATGATCTCGATAGAAGGTATGTGGTCAGACGGCTGTTAATCATGTATGAATCAGTCTCATCCTGCCAATCTTCCAATCTCTCTCCTCTCTGTTCCATGTGATCTAGCCGCTCCTGCGAAATGGCTGTTGAAGTCGCCACACACAATCATTTTTCTTTTAATGGTAGTGTTGTCCAGTGCCTTGGGCGGTCTTTGACTGTAGTAATTGATCATGTGAAATCTGTAGTTGTCTGTTTTTAAGTTATAGTGCCTGATACTCTCAGCCCCTTCCATGTGAAACTTCAATTTTGGACGCAGGAATGTTTTTTTTTGACGAGAGTCATATCCAACCTTTCGCTGTCCGTTGTCAGATCGACAACGACGGTAGCCTCTGATTGGAAGGCTATATTTTCGTTGAGGTTAGTTTTCTTGCAACACATACCCTTACATTTTCATGGCCAGATTTTTCTGGTTCTATTCGTTTTTTGGTGATAACCCTCTGCAGTCCAGTGCATTATTTTAAGTCTTTGTTTGGTACGCCATACGTCTTTGTCAGTCCCTCTGGCTCCGCTGAACATCTGGGATGACTCCATTATTGTGGTTAGACCCTTACGAGGCTAAAGGCCCGTCACTGCACCTGTCTGTGTACAGAGCAGGGCGAGCACCATAACATTGAGCGTTGTCGCATAATTCACGGCGTTATTCGTGGCAGCCTGATTTCTGTGGTGCGCCTCCTGGCTGTCTGCCTCCGTCTTCACCACCTATCTTTTGCAAGATAAGACTATGGTCTTACTCGCACACGAACACATACCTTCCTTTTAACTAGAATTTCAAAACTAGAAATTTACTTGAAATTGATGGGCGCCACCATTTGTAACAATGACTAAACAGCTGCCCCGAATGGAAACGCAATATCGATACATACATCTGATCACGAGAAATAGTTCCGTAAAGCCGATTATACACATTCCATATCCCAAACGGAAACACCCTACATTTGATTTATCAGAAATGGAAACTTGAGTTGTAATCATCTCTTCATCCACGAAAACTGTCTCAATGTTCCTTGAAAATATGCAATTCCATGGTGCCGCCATTTGCACGTTTTTGCTTCTATAGCTTTTTCTAGATGCTGTCCCTGAGAATTATAATAACTTGTTTGTGCTCTTTTTCTCTACAAATCCCACTATTCATCAAATTTTCCTGGTTAATTTTGTTTCTTGTTCTTCTTAAAATTATTCTCATAACAGCTTTGTCATGTTATTATAGACAAAAGTCGCTAAAATCACAGGGTCGACTTCAGTGCACCGCTTTTATCCAATATGGGCTTCTCTCTTTTCTCAGCGCGGAAAGCGCCTCCAAAGCAGGAACTCCGTAGCTCACGATGACACTCAGGAGTCTCCGAAAAAAGTGCACTCGTGAACAGAAGACGCGCCCGAGATCAGACGGCTTTTGACACTTCGCCACGGGAGCCTACAGCTGTGTGATTCAAAGACTTATTGTGTCGATTGTACTCCACATTCTATAAGCGCCAAGGTTTCTTTGACAGAGCTGTGAAGACGGATTTTAACTAGGATACTAGATTACCCGCTATTGTAGATGTCTTTAGAAATGTCAATGTGTTCTATATAAATCTCCTAGCGTCTCAGTTTACTCCAATGTAATGTTTCAGGACAAGTGCCTTTTCTTCTTATTACAATTTTATCTTTGAGAACTAACTGCAAATAATTGAAACGTCTCTCAATAGAAGTAAGAACATAAGTAAATATAAATCTAGAAATGATGCTGCCATCAACCAACACCTTTAGAAAATACTAACTGGCGAAGCCTGGCTGCAACACCTCTCCTCATTGACTTATTCTTCAGTGTATGTTAAGAATTATTAGAAATTTTATATAAATGTTACGATCACATATATTTACTGGTTTATAGAGTAATTTAGTTTGGGCTGACTTATCCTGGCCACTTCAAACCAACTGACAACACTGGCCCGTAACGACCACTGGCGTATCCTATTCCATATCCGGCTCACCTTCTGCTAGCCATTGGCAGACAGCGGGCGGCCCTTTTGTGGTGTTTCAAAAGCACGTTTTTAATAGAAATTACTGTAAACAAGTATAGTCAATATTATGACTGAAATAAGTAATAAGAAGAGAAATTTTATATTGACAAGGGCCCCGATCCGTAGTGAGAAATCTGATTCTGGAACTAGATGTTGTGGTGCACCGTCAGCGGCACCCTCATCATCAACCAGCATCAGCGAGTTCACCCATAACTATTTGTTGCTGAGTCAAAGTAGTGCAGTCCACTTTGCCGTCATCATCACATGAGAGCTGATGGACCGGAGAGGAAAGCTGCAGACAACTCTCGTGGGAGCTATGGATATGAGCTGAGTGGAAACCCATCAATCTGACTTCAACCCACCACCGAATGCTTTGCTGTGCTTCTATGATTAAGAGCACATGAAACAGCCTTGTTTGCTGTATTAGCCAGAACTAACATTATCCATTTTACTTTTATCTCCCGAGTGAGACATTTTTTTTCTTTTCTTTCATTTATAATTAAACTGTGCGGTCTGATTGTAGACCATCACACAAAACTTTACCTACTGCCTTTTTCACCTCATAATAATTAATAGTAGTGTAGTGTGTAAGGATAGACGTTGAGTGAACTAGTTGTGTCTCTCCTGTATGTTATACTTGAGGGCACTGGGGGCTTTCTTCATCACAGGGTAGCGTGTCACTGCTAACTAAGTCAGCTATCATCTATCGGTGTATAGTGTCCAACTTTACTTGCATTTCCCTGTGCCACTGATAGGAAGGTAGACTCATCTGGGACCAGGATTCATACTATCTAGACCCAATACGAGCCTTTTGTCTTCTTCTCCTACAGTGGACTGACCGAACCAAGGGTCAGCTTTTCTATCTACATCCTTACCCGTAGGGTTTTTCTTATACGGCTGTAGATCACGCGACAGATTGGTGTCTCGTCTCCGGGATTTAATTTTAACCCAATCATACAGACTGAGCTGCTCCTCTGCGAGATAATTATTTTTCAATAAGTTCACTGTCAACTTTATAAATTGCCTGTAACACTATAGGTCTACTAGTATGATTGTGTAGGTTGGTAGGATTTCCTTTCCACGTAATTCTCACACTAAGACTAGACGGTTCTAGTATTAGTTGACTGCGAGTAAATATTTCAATTTTTATATGCGAATAAGAAATATACAGCAAAAGCAAAGTGGGTTGGTGACAGATTGGTAGTGTGTTTGTTTGTTCTAATTAATTGCTATACATACTATATTAGGGCATTTAATTAAGTTGATTGATAGTTAGGGGGTGAGCATTGCTTAAAAGTTTTTTTCAGGTATCTCATCTAGGTGCTCAATTATCATGTCATTTGACAAGCAACCCACTACCCAGGAGTTGACGGAGAAAGGGACATTGATGGATATAGGGTGATGAGTTGAGGAAGTATATCAGAGAGGCTGAAAGAGAATGGAGGCAAGAACAAAGGGAAGAAAGAATCCGGATGGCGGAAATAGAATCCGAAAAACAGATGAAACAGGCTGAACTGGAGAATGACAAGGAGTTAAAACTAGCCGAACAGACGAGACAGCAGGAGATAGAATTAAGAAGACTGGAATTACAACACCCAGATGCTTCAAGATTCAGTAGTGCGAGTTCTCCAGTCTATAGTATAGATACTCCTCCAGCACAGAATGGTTCTCTGGGATCCATGAGTTTTCCTCTGCTGCCATTTGATGAAAAGACCTAGCAGATGGACAACTGGATTGACAAATTTGTTTTGATGGCCGAAGCATATAGCCTGCCCAAGGGACAAATGGAATTAAAAATTTCACAACGACTCCGCGGCGCAGCGTATGACATATTTCTAAACTACCTCCTGGACAGGAACGGGACTTCGACTCTCTGAAAAGTGCTCTACTCAAGAGGTATGAGTTAACTTCATCTGCCTACCGAATGAAGTTCCGAACGCCAGCGGTTACAGGAGAATCGTATCCCAGTTTGCTCACGGCTACACACTTATTTCTCCAAGTGGGTTGGACTGAGTGAATACTAGGCAACCTACGCAGGGCTGGAGGAGATGATATTGGCATAGCAGATGAGGGAGACAATGCCCAAGCGATGCAGACTTTTGTGCAGAAAATGGTGGGACTCGTTAGCGGAGATAACCTCTCTGGCGGAAAGATACCTAATGGCCCATGGCGAAGCGAATACCACAAAAGCTGGGAGTAGTTCTCATGTTGAAAAACCACAACTCTCTAAGAATTCAATAACTCCGGTAAGGACAGCAGAGGACAATTTGGGGAAAAATGTGGGTCCTCATCACCATCATGGTTTCACCATCAAGAAAAAACGATTTTGACCTTTTTCACTTTCTGTGACCCTACTTACACTCACACAACTGTTGGTTACACTGATGCCAAGGGAGATTAACACAGCGGCCCGTCTAACCCAAGGACAGATAACTGCCAGTTTATATATATATATATATATATATATATATATATATATATATATATATATATACATATACACACACACACACACACACACACACACACACACACAGATATATACATCTCCACGTCATGTTGTGATGACGTCAGAGCGCGAGCGTACTGCACGCGCAGTCTTGTCAACGCGAGGCCGCCAGCATAGATGCATTTTGACAAAAGATGTTCCGTTGGAAAGATGAAAAATTATCAATGATCTGGTCCGCGTAGAGTGATAAAAAATTACACATAAATGCAATAATGGGTGTTGAATGTAAACATCCCCTATGCTGTGTGTCCACCGTGACGAGGTAGTGGGGCTTGTGCGTCCCAATGACCCCAAGAGCTATGCCGACGGTAGCACAGCTACTGGTAGGGCCACCCATGTCGGACAGGTCAAGGGAGAGGGACCAGACGAAGAGACACACAAACCTGCTGCCTTGTAGGTAGACTGGGGACAGTCAAAGGCTAGGGAAAGCACCCCGAATACATGCTTGTCAAAATCGGATGTACTGAGCCACAGGCTTGACAAAGCAGTGCAACGTAAAACCTGCTGCCTTGTAGGTAGACTGGGGACAGTCAAAGGCTAGGGAAAGCATCCCGAATAAATGCTTGTCGAAATCGGATGTACTGAGCCACAGGCTTGACAAAGCAGTGCAACGTAAACTTAATTCATGATGTCACAAATCAAAATTAATCGTTATGGTGCTAATCCCGTGAAGTCCCATCAGGCGGCGATAGTGCCGGGCCCCCTGCCTCGAGGGGGTCCACCCATGACTACTGGTGGTCACCTTCCCCTGTGCTGTGGAGTCAAGGCACAGAGGAGTAGGTTAAGAGCTATTGACCAAATACCCCGGACACTCAACATACTACAGTGGAATGCCGAAGGAGTTTACAAGAAGAAAGACTCCCTAACACAGCGTCTTCATAAAGATAGAATAGATGTGGCATGCATTCAAGAGACACACCTCAACGCCAATCACAAATTCTCAGTCAGAGGATATCAGGCCACACGTTTCGACCGCGAAGGACACAAAGGAGGAGTTCTAATACTTACACGAAATACAATACCTTGCAGCGAAGTATCTGTGATCTCTGACAACCAAACGGAAATTATAGGTGTTGATATAATGATAAAGGACGTGAAAATAAGAATCTACAATCTGTATAGCCCAGCAGATAAGGACCTTACACTCTCAAACATGAAAATAACTGACACAAAACTGCATTATTGTCGGAGACTTTAATAGCCGTTCAGAAAGATGGGGATACCCAGATACTGACAAAAGAGGAGATGAATTGGAGGACTGGGAAATAGACTCAATCTCCATCTACTCAACAAAGCGGATGACACACCGAGCTTCTACTCCAGAAGATGGCTTACCACTTCTACTCCAGACTTAGCTTTCTGCACAGGAGACATCCTCCACAAAATCGATCGCCATGTGCTGGACCAATTAGCAGGTAGTGACCACAGACCAATCAAGCTTGTAATGAATATGGAGTATGTTCCACCAGAGCAAAAGCCCTTGCCCCGCTGGAATTACAAACGAGCAGATTGGGACAGATTTGCCATACTAACAGACAAATATTGTGAAAACATAAATACACGATATGGCAACATAAAGCAAATGGTGGAAAGTCTAAACAGAGCGATAATACAGGCAGCCACTGAGTCCATTCCTAGAGGAGCGAGGAAAAATTACAAACCATACTGGACTGAAGAACTACAAAGTTTGGAGGACAAAGTTGAAGATGCCAGGAAGACAGCAGAGAGAGAACAAACAATTGAAGCGAATATCTCTCTCAAAGCCATCTCAGCAAAATATAAAAGAACAGTAAATCAAACAACAAGAGATTGTTGGAGGGAAAAAACAGAAAACCTGAAATTTGACAGGGATGGAAACAAACTATGGAAACTAGTGAAAGCCATGAACAATGAAGGACCTAGAAACAAACAAATAACAATTAAACAAGGAAATGCCTTGCTTACAGGAAAAAAGGCTGCAAATGCACTAATGGAACACTATGCAAATGCAAACCACATTGATATTACAACCGAACAGAAGAAAGCAATCAAAGACAAACAGATACATCATAGAAATACAGAGACAGCAGCAGAATATATGATGGCAAATCTAGCAATGGAAGAAATGGAACAGGCAATGAATACCCTAAAAAAGAAGAAATCACCAGGAAAGGATGGAATCACAAATGAAATGCTAATAGGACTAGGCACCAAGGCAAAGAAGAAACTACTAGCAGTCCTAAATAACAGCTGGAAGAGAGGAATAGTCCCACAGGCATGGAAGGAAGCTATACTAATACCAGTCCCAAAGAAAGGAAAAGACCTGGAAGAACCAAATGGCTATCGACCTATCAGTCTACTTAGCTGTGTAGGAAAATTAATGGAACGCATTATCAATGGCAGGCTAACATGGCATCTGGAAGAAAACAAACTCTTAACACCACACCAAGCAGGATTCAGAAAGTACAGATCCACTGAAGATCAAATAACCTATATAGCTCAGGAAATAGAGGATGCCTTCCAAGAGAAAAAGCACACACTAGCAGTCTGGATAGATTTAGAAAAAGCATTTGATAAAGTATGGAAGGAAGGACTGAAAGTAAAACTGCACAACATGCATGTTTGTGGAAAAATGTATAAATGGATCAGCCACTACCTTGAGAACAGAACTGCCAGGACAAAAGTACAAGGACAAACAAGCAAAATGATGCTGCTGGAGCAAGGTGTCCCCCAAGGAGGAGTTCTTTCACCAACATTATTCCTAGCATATATAAATGACATCACAGAAAATTTTCCAGCCAGAGTACACACATCCTCCTTTGCAGATGACCTAGCCATGTGGACATCTGAAGAATATATTAGTACAGCTAATAGCAGAATACAGCAAGCCTTATTAGCGCTAGAGGACTGGTCAAAATCATGGCTAGTGAAGATAAGTGATGAGAAAACAACATGCACAGTGTTCTCCCTCTCAAATAAAACTCAGCAACCTAAGCTGGTATTGAATGGAAAAATATTGCGCCATGAAGAAAATCCAAACTATCTAGGAGTCACCTTTGATCGTCGCCTGACATGGAAGACACAGGTTGAGAAAAATCGAACAAGAGCAAGGCAGAGAATGGCAATCATGAAAAAGCTTGCTGGTACAACGTGGGGAGCAGATGAGAAAGTTCTCAAGAAGTTATATACTGGACGGGTGAGGCCAGTACTGGAATATGGCATTGCAGCTTGGGCAACAGCAGCTAAGTCAAACTTTAACAAAATAAGTAGAGTCCAAAATCCAAGGAATGCGAATCATAACTGGAAGCCTGAAGACAACGCCTATTAATGAACTAGAAAAGATCACTTGTTTACAACCAATGCAGGATAGAAGAGATAGCAGAGCCCAGCAACAAGCAGAAAAATTTAGAAGATTGACAGACCACCCTATGTACAACAGATTTAATGGTTTTGGAAAGGGAAGACTGAAGCGTAGCAACTTTGTAGAAACTGCAAAACGAAGGATTAGGGCAGATCCTATACTTAACATATCAACAGTCAAGCCCATATACAATGCACACAAGTTCCCAGCTTGGAGACAGCAGCAACTGCCTGAGATGATAGAAAACATTCCTGGAATTGAGAAAAAGAACACTCAGCATGAAACCGAAAGAAGAGAAATAACCCTAAACTACATAAAAGAACATTACCCAAGCAGGAATTGGACCCATGCATATACAGATGGATCAGCCAAAAATTCAATAGAGAATGGAGGAGGAGGAAGTCTCCTAAATTTAAGAAAATGGAGCTGAAAAAAACACATTCAATGGCAACTGAAAAATTTTCAAGTAACTTCAAAGCGGAGGTAGAGGCTCTGAAAACTGCAGCAGAAATGCTCCTGATGAAGGAAAATAAAGAGAAGCAAATAGCTATCTTCACAGATGCAAAGTCAGCTGTCTCAATACTGAAGAGCAATAACAGCACAGAACTAACTGACCTAAGAGCAGCACTCCATGGTCTATGCCAGAAATCCAAAAAAGTTGTAATACAGTGGATCCCATCACATTGCAGTATACCTGGAAACGAAGAGGCTGACAGACTGGCAAAAGAGGGCGGACGACTACCACAGCCTGACATAGACATAACCTATAATGAGGCAAAGAGGTTGATAAAAAGCACTTATAGAACCAAATGGGAATCTGAGCATCCAGGCCATCAGAAGGATGATGCATATTACAAACTCGACCGAAGAGAACAAGTAGCAATCTTCAGACTCCTCACAGGACATAACAGGCTGAAATACCACTTGTTCAATAAACTAAAGATAGGAGATACCGATGAATGTAATTGTAGAACTGGAAAAATGACAGCAAAACATTTGCTGCAGGATTGCCCAACGTATGCAGAACAGAGAAAGATATGTTGGCCCACACCTGCTTCATTTGAGGACAAGCTCTATGGAGATATCAACAAGCTAAAGTTGACCGCAGCTTACTTTAACTACATACAGGTTGACATTTAAAGGTGCATGAAGACCCAGAGGCATGAAATGGAATATTGCTTGGATAGCAAATCCATTACGTGGAAAGTCCGAATCAAAAGCCCATTGTGTGGGCTTCATAAAAGGTGTAAAAGTGTCCTAGTGGCATGAAATGGAATATTGCTTGGATAGAAAATCCATTACGTGGAAAGTCCGAATCGAAAGCTCACTGTGTGGATGTCATCTGCAGACTGCATTCTTCTGGTTTCCGGAAGAACAGCCTATGGTGAACGGAAGGCCCAATATACGGAAGTGAGGCTAAGCAGCCATGTGCAGGACGTGACGATTCCTTGGGTGAGCCCAGTACCAGAGCGCTATGTATCGGCTCTGCAAGTATGGAAGCCTCCTTGGATGGCGGGGAATGCCCATGGTCTGCCCCTGCCTTCCCTTGAAGGCTGACCAGGATCTTTGGCTGTTCTATATGGACCAGCTGGGATGGGGGATAACACCACAACAGTGAGAGTCAAACGTCCTAAGAAACCCCCGGGAAGGTTAACCCGGTCAACAAATGCCTGCAGAAGTCGGATGTGTCGGCCTAACGGCGCAAGAACGCAGCTCTGCTGTAAACAGGCACAACGCAATCACATTCGAAAAAAAAAACTCCGGATGAACGAAGAAGAATGTAAACATGCATTCATTATCATTGTAGTCTCTCTGAATATCCCATACCAATATTAAATGTTCCTAGCCGGAGTAAACCTGTCATCTCCCGCCATTGAAATACCGCATTACAGCACGCGATCTTCATAAGTTCAGTGTGCTATTGATTGCCTATGTAAATGGTAGAAAATTACAAAATACACATATGCTAAATTTAATAATGCATAGTATACCAATGTAATACGTCTCATAAAACGGTATTTACGGGTTTACTACCACTTAGAATAGACAGCCTGGTTCTCCGGTATAACAAAGATTATCGAAGCGCCAGAAATGCACAACGCAAAACAGGGTGGAGAAAATATATCAAGGAATCGGTGTATGTTTTAACTCGATCTTGAAATAATCGGGGAATTTAACATCATGAGTAATGTATTCTAAACTTTATTAAATCGGAGAAACAAAAACAAGAAAACGAAAGTTACCGCAAAAAAAAAACTCTCAGGTAAAGTTCGGCAACCGAAAACGTAATGCCTAGCTTGGCCACATGGCAAAATTGGGATACGGTCACACACCTTTTCCACTAGTGATCGTGTGAGATGGCGAACCATGAGCGCCCATGCCTATCGGTATGGCGCACAATGATGATGATTATGATGATGAAGGCTTACGAAGAAAAAGCAGAATTGTATTCACGGCTGCAATGATAAAACACTTTTGTCATGATGACTTCATCACTGCTGAAATATTACCGTTGTCGTGGACATAATGAGGGCGACAACAGCTCAGTCTATACCAGTTCATCTGACCACAACAAGCCGACAGCATACACGAGTGCCATACCGACACAGCACGGTCCCCAATGATATATGTAGGATTTATGGATGTCAGCACGATGGTTATTGACTCATCTCTCTTGTGCAATACACTGTAACTTCATGAAGCATGGGGGAAATAAACAGGAGATGGAAAATAAAGAGGATATAGATAACGAAGAGAGCGAATGAGTCAGAGATATGAGACAGATGTGTTAAAAGATATGATCGAGAGATAAAGGTAAGAAGGAAGAGAGAGAGAGAGAGAGAGAGAGAGAGAGAGAGAGAGAGAGAGAGAGAGAGAGAGAAAGAGAGAGAAAGAGAGAGGGGGGAGAGAGAGGGAGGGAGAGAGAGGGGGAGAGAGAGGGAGGAAGAGAGAGAGAGAGAGAGAGAGAGAGAGAGAGAGAGAGAGAGAGAGAGAGAGAGAGAGAGAGAGAGAGAGAGAGAGAGAGAGAAAAGAGTCGTGAAAGATCGTGTTCGAGTGGCTAAGTCTTCGCCCTGACAACAAAAACAGATGATAGACGAGAAAACAAAGACAAGTGAGTAGGTTCTTTTGCAGAGATTGAGGAAAACAAATCCTACACTCTAAACAGTATTCTTTGAAAGCCAGTCAACAAAAACAACAATACCCCAAACTTTAGGCACACACTCGACTACAAAGTACAGCAACAAGTCTAACAATATGCATATAACTTTAACCGGAAAGTCTCCAATTAATGGCATAACATCTCATACAACGAATGCGCAATACATTCAGCAATTCGCTTAATATAACAGTAATCAATCGACTATATTGGTTTCCATACACCAACATCGATATGTATACAATATCCTTCTTGTAAAACTATTATATGAGTAGGGCGGTGCTTGGCCAAACAATTGACTACAACCGACTAGATAGTTGCTGAAATACTAACAAGTAGCGAAGTTGTTATACGCCTGAAAGGCAACACCAATTACTGAAGTTAGAAAAGTTATTATACGCCAGAAAGGTAACAACTAACTAACAGGTTGTCAAGTTATTATACTCCCAGAGGTAACAACTAACACCCAAAGTACATTATATTGTCAGCGGTTATCTGTAAAAGAAACACAATGTTTCTATCTGGCAAGCTGTCCGGGCTTCAATACTGTGGCAAACGTTATACTATTACAACTTACGTCATAGCACATACATGAAAAGTAAACAACACAGTATATGTACACCACTGATCCTAGTTATCTACCAACATAATTGTATTCACTCCTCAACTTAAAGATCTCACAATGTCCTTATCCCTACTATCATTACATCATTCTCCATCTGACCGACAAACCCTCAATTTGTGTGTGATAACACCATCAAATCCCACACTGCCCATAACGCTTATTTGAATCTCTAATGCTCCATTCTATCTTCTCTGTTGTTTTTCTCTGGTTGAGAAGCACACTCGACGTGGAATAACCCTTTAATTCTCAGTTATAACATTATCATTGTTATAGACTAGCTCAAAGCCATCCCAGTAAATATTTTAAAAAACATTAATTCAAACTGAGATTGTTGGAGGTTAAAAAAAAAAAAAACATCCAGAAAACCTTAACTTAGACAAGGATGAAAACGAACTATGGAAACTAGTGAAAGCCAAGAACAATGAAGGACACAGCAGTAAAACATTACAATTATACATAAACTGTAATGCTAACAGGGGAGGGGGAGGGGGGGGAGAAGAAGATGCAGATTGCATCGATGAAATAATATGCTATAGTGCATTCACATTTATTTGCCTCCATATACACATCCATATCTCAGTAAACAACTGAGGGAAAATGATGAGATTTAGCATATAACCTGTCCACCCAACAATGAAGATCACATAGCAGATTTTAATCATTGTTTATATGCGGTATATAATTTACGGGTCAGAGATGAAGTGCATATTATAACATGTATTACATCTTAACCCAGAAACGTCAGCGTTCAATAGTGAATTTTCTCCGTGGTGCATGGGAATTTCCTTATGAGAAGTACATCACATAGTGGAACGGAAGTGTTCAGATGTGTCGTCAATAATGTGGGTGCTTTCATGAAACGTGATTATTTTATAAATCTTACCATTTATCGCTAACATTTCAATGAGTGAATATTTTTGAATGGGATTGAATGTGAAATTTTGTACACCTCAAAGCATCGCTATAAAGTTGTACACATATTTTTGTCAAGAAGCTGATCGCAGGAAACTGTTTCATACTATTACAAATCCCGAAAAAAGAACAGTGCATGCATTGGGTTTGAGTAAACGGTCATTTCGTCGATAGGTGCAAGAATCTGGAATGAAACCAACACGCGATAAGCAAACGGTAGGTAGAAAGGCAATTGCAAACAGCTTTAGCAAGGATGTCATAAGGCGAGCTATTATAAAAATACTGGATGCCAAAGAAATAGTGACTGTAAGAAAACTTTGGGTTAGTTAGTTAGTTAGTTAGTTAGTTAGTTAGTCGAAGTTCCAACTTCACTATCTATATATATATATATATATATATATATATTATATATATATATATATATATATAATATATATATATATATATATATAGTGAATTGTTGTTTTTCTGGTTCTAGCCTGTCGAATACGTGGTCGTTGAGTGTCAGTGACAGGAAGAAGTATGAAAAAAGCAATTTATAAAGTAGAGTGACTTGCTAATTGTGAAATTATTTGCGTGTATGCTTGATTTAAATGATAAAACTGACTATAAACACACACGCAGACAAATAAACTAACAGAATACGGAAATACTCTGACTTCTTTGCCTTGCGACAATTTCATTATTGTTTCCAGATAATACATTATTTTGGGAACCAACGGTGTAAAGAGAAAAGAAAAAAAAAAACACACACACACACGCAAACGCATATATATATATATATATATATATATATATATATATATATATATATATATATATATATATATTATATATATATATATATATATATATATATATATATATACGCGAAATACCACAGTGTAATATACAAGTAAATGGGAATATTCTTCAACAAGTGAATAGGTACAATTATCTCGGAACAGTA
>JACEFZ010027287.1:0-217500 GCA_014155875.1 Cepaea nemoralis | reverse complement strand
AGGAGGGAGGAGGGAGGAGGAAGAGGGAGGAGGACGGAGGAGGAGGAAGGAGAAGGAGGGAGGAGAAGAAAGCAGGAGGACGGAGGGGGAGGAGGAGGGAGGAGGAGGGAGGAGGATGAGGAGGAGGACGGGAGGAGGAGGGGAGATGGAGGAGGAGGGAGGAGGCGGGGGGAGAAGGAGGAGGGAGGAGGAGGAAGGAGGTAGAGGAGGAGGAGAGAGGATGAGGACGGGAGGAGAAGGAGGAGGAGGGATGAGGAAGAGGAAGGAGGAGGGGGGAGGAAGAGGGAGGAGAAGGAGGAGGAGGAGGAGGAGAAGGAGGTAGGAGGGAGGAGGGGGAGGACGTGGAGGAGGAGGAGGGAGGAGGAGGAGAGAGAGGAGAAGGGAGAGAAGAAGAGGACTGTGATTAGGAGGAGGCAGGTAGAGGAGAGGGAGGAAGAGGGAGGAGGAAGTAGGAGGAGGAAAGAGGAGGAGGAAGGAGGAGGAAGGAGGAGGAGGAGGAGAAAGAGGGAAGAGGAGGATGGAGGAGGGAGGGGGAGGAGGGGGAGGGGAAGAGGAAGAGGGTAGGAGGTGGAGGAGGGGAGAGGAGGAGGAGGAGGAATATAACGCATATGCCTGTAGATGTAATAATGGCTGAAGTTGTTCCATGTCTTCTTAGAGTTGGCGACAGTGTAAAGAAATATAAAATCTTCAAACTTGATAGAGATAAGGTAACTATTATTTATTTATTCTTTAAGCATAAAAAGATGAGTTACAATGTTATGCATTATGCATTATTTTTATGAAAACTTTGAAAATGCCTTAAAGATTGTATCAATATTTGTTATAACTCATATGCCGGTACATAACTATGGACAAAGAGTTTATACATCTTTGAAAACGATGCCACAATATGACTATAAGGTATACAGAAAAGTTATTCCCCTTGAAATAACTTTTACAGAGTTAGGTCCCCTGAGATATATGAAATTATAATGAAAAATGGAAAATTAAATAATATTGGGTAAGCAGCCGATTTCACACTAAAAAAATATGACAGTGGGCTGCGCTGGAATGAAAGGAAGACGTGTAGAAAATTTCATCTCAATCGGATGGGCCGTTCGCGAGCGCATAAAGGACATACGGACATACAGACAGGCAGACGGAGATCGCCTTTTATATATAAGACTAGCTGACGACCCGGCCCGGTCGCAAGGCACCTGGCGGGGAACGTTTCATTGAATTCATATAAGTAGTCATTATACATTTAAATACATTTCTCCAAGCGCAGCACAGAGTACGCGTTCGGCCCCTGCTCCCGTTCCCATTGCCCGTCTGTTTCTGATGCTCCCATTCCCAATCAAGTTGCTCGTCTGTTTCTGATGCTCCCGTTCCCGTTGCTCGTCTGTTTCTGATGTTCCCGTTCCTGTTGCTCGTCTGTTTCTGAAGCTCTGCCTTTTTCTTTCGTGTAAAAATTAAAAATTGATTTTAAACTAACTATTTCAGTTGGATCCGCGGTAGTGAGAACAACATCTGTATAAAATGTCATCTCTATCGGATGGACCGTTCGGGAACGCATAAAGAACAAACAACAAACAAACATATATATATATATATATATATATATATATATATATATATATATATATATATATATATATATATATATATATATATATATATATATATATATATATATATATACATGTAATAAAGTCAACCATAATAACATAATGAAGTGATCAAAATGCTATCAGATGGGGACAGACCTGAGAATAAATTTAAAAAAAAAAAAAAAAAAACAATATTCATTGGAAACAAAAAGCAGCAAGTAAAGTGAGATAGAGGTCAGCATGGCCGAATGGATAAGACCGCGTATTCTTAAACATCCGGTGTACTGCTGCCGAGGTAAGCGGTTCAACCCCTACACCGGACAGCTGGACCTCTCTTCCTTGACTTGAAGACGTAAATTACAAGTACCTCTAAAGTGGGAGTGGGTTTGTCTGATGGCGAGGGGCACTGTTAATAGGGAAAGCTAATCCACAGGCAAAATTCAGTTCAGCACTACTAGAAATAGTGTGTATGGACTACGCTTGAGTTCAAAGCGAGCTAGTGCCCCCAAAAAATTAGATATAAATACATATAAATATATCAAGAAGCAAGGATATACTTTGTCACCGAATCACAAACAGGAAAAATATTATTGGAGGAGGATACTATAATAAAAAGGTAGAATGATATTATAAGAATGATGGAGAATACAAGATGGCGGTGTAAACCGCGTCGCTGGATTCGGAGATTAATTATGTGTTCTGTGCGTGTTTCTTAACATCAATTTGTTCAAATAAGGATGAACCTACGACAGGTCCAGCAAACCGGTAGGGAATTTATTTGTTCAAGAACTATTGCTCGAGAATTATGGAGGAAATTGAGAGAAAAACGCAGCTCTATCAGCGTTCACGCCGGAAACTACACACCGAAGCGACACAACAAGCGACTAACGACGACAACTGCTAAATTTCGACACACTTCAAATAGAAAAGAGATTTTTGCAACTTGGAATGTTACAGGTCTAGGATATAAGGAACCAGCTCTCGTAGAGTTTATGAAACAATCAAATATTCAATTATTAGGACTCGCAGACACTAGGAAAAAGGGGCAGAACACGAAACAAACACACGAAGGTTACGTCCTTATATGGAGTGGCGTCGACCAGCGAGCTACAGCTAAACATGGAGTGGGTTTTTTGTTGCATCCAGACAAAGCGAAAGCAATTATCAACACTAAATTTATATCAGAAAGGATAATACTAGTACAGATCAAAGAAGGAAATAGAACAATAACTTTTATACAAACATACGCCCCATGTAATGACACTTACAGCGACGAAGACAAAGACGAATATTTTGATAAACTTGCAGACACGTTAAATAATGTCAAGGAGACAGATGAACTAGTTGTGATGGGTGATTTTAACGGACGAATAGGCACACGAAGAACACCGTGGGAGGATTGCATGGGGCCATTCAGCGACACAGAGACTGATTGTAACAGCAATGGTCAACATCTACTCAACATATGTTCGGAACATGGACTAATAATAACAAATAGTTTTTTTCAACATCGTCGTAGCCACACCAAAACCTGGTATAAATGGAATGACATAAACCAAGCATCCCAAATTGACTTTATTCTAATTAGGAAATCAGACAGAAGGCTACTATTAGATTCAAGAGCACTCCCAAATACAGATGTTGATACTGATCACAAGCCAGTCATAATAAAGAAGATTTCACCACACAGGAAAATAAGAAACAAAAAGGTAACAACACATGTCATCAATTATAGGAGGCTGCAGGAAAATACGGTTAAAGACGAATTCAATCAAGAAATCCAAAACCTACATAAGAACATCCCTGATGACCACTCAAGCGTAGATAAGGAATGGACATGTTTCAAGGCTGCCATGCTCGACACACTGAAAAATAAATGTGGAACAAAGAAAGTAGGGCAGGACAAAAGATTAAGAACAGCCTGGTGGAACAACGAAGTTAAAGATAGCATATTCAAAAAGAAGGTAGCATTCAAAAAGTGGATCACAACTAAATCTGAACAGGACTATATTACTTATAGAATAGCACGACGTAATGCCAAACGAACAATTAGAGCATCTAAAGATGAATCCTGGAGAATATACGGTGAACAGATGGCGACCCTTAGCAAAGACTGCCCAAGAGAATTTTATAAACGTGTCACCACAATTAGAAACAGAGATGCATGTTACAACCCAACCACCATCATAAACAGCAAAAGAGGTATGCCAATATTTAATCCACAACAAAGACTAGCAAGGTGGGCAGAATACTTTCAAGAACTACTTAACCCCACAGATAACATAGGAAACCTCACTTTTGTGCCTAAACGCCAGGGACAGCAAGAACCAAATTTCATACCTGCAGAAGTCAAAGCAGTTATACAGAAAAGTCCTAAAAACAAATCACCAGGTCCAGATGGAATAACCACAGAAGCTATTCAGGCCTGTGGGGAAACAGGAGTTAAATGGCTAACAAGACTTTTTAATATAGCATGGGAAGAAAGAAAAGTCCCAGATGATTGGCAACAGGCA
This sequence comes from Cepaea nemoralis, assembly GCA_014155875.1. Classification (NCBI taxonomy): domain Eukaryota; kingdom Metazoa; phylum Mollusca; class Gastropoda; order Stylommatophora; family Helicidae; genus Cepaea; species Cepaea nemoralis. The sequence continues at coordinate 213,398 of JACEFZ010027287.1, read as the reverse complement.
ATAATATTACCAATATGGAAAAAGAAAGGCAATATGAGAGAGTGCGAAACATACAGAGGTATATCACTCCTGAGCCATATAGGGAAAATGTATGCAAAACTTTTGGAACAAAGAGCTAGACCAATAGTTGAACAACAGTTAAGCAAAGCACAATTCGGTTTTCGGAAAGGTAAAAGTTGCACTGATGCATTATTTACACTTAGACAAATTTGTGAAAAAACTATTGAATATAGTGACCAGCAGAATATTGTGTTTGTAGATCAGGAAAAGGCTTTTGATAGAGTAGACAGATACAAATTATGGACCATCCTTGAAGACTATGGGATAGAAGGGCAACTGCTAGAAAACATCATAGCCATGTACCACTCGAGCCAAAGTGCAGTAAGAACACAGGAAGGTATATCAGATATGTTCACAGTCAATACAGGAGTGAGGCAGGGATGTGTGCTCTCTCCCCTGCTATTCAATATCTACATGGACAGAATTTCCAAAGAAGCAAGTCTCGACAGACCAGATTCAGAAAATTTAGAACTCTTTACTCCAGATGAAACAACTGACCCACAGGGAATAAATGAACTTCTATTTGCAGATGATCAGTGCCTGTTTTACAGCGACGAGGGCAGACTACAAAATCATATTACTAATCTGAGTTCAACCTGCAGCAGATACAATATGAGTATAAACACAGCCAAAACCGAAGTAATGCAAGTTAGCAGATCGCCAGGCCCACTAAGTATACAGATAAATAACACACCTCTGAAACAAGTTAAAGAATTCAAATACCTTGGAAGTATGATCACAGAAGATGGCAGATTAGACAGAGAAATTGAAATCAGATGTCAAAAAGCTAGTGCACTTACATATCAACTGTCACCCTTACTGAAACATCCAAACATACCCATGTCCGCAAAACGACAGATAATAAACAGCATATTCACACCAACCCTATGCTACCAATCTCAAACCTGGACTTTATCCAAATTACACCTTCGCAAAATCAACACCTGCGAAATGAGATGCCTGAGGAGAGCTGCCAACTTAACAATCCGAGACCGAGTAAGAAATGTTACTATCAGACAGACTGTGGGATCAACACCTTGTGCCACATTTATTGAAAGACAGAAGATCAAGTGGTTTGGCCATGTTGTTAGAATGCAACATCAGCAACTACCATCACTGGCCTTACATCAAAGATCATCTGCGACGAGACCACGAGGACGTCCAAGAAGAAAATGGATTGACGACATCAGAGACATTGTACAACCACACGGAATGACACTATCCAGTGCCGCCCACCGGGCGCTGGAACGCAAATTATTCCTCCCCACGGCGCTTGACGGCAGAAGTGAAAGATGATGATGATGATGATGATGATGATGATGGAGAAAGGGAATAATTATCAGGCGAAAGTAACTTAGAAGGTCCACCTTTTCAATAAAAAAAAGAAGTCGCTGTCAAACATATGAAGAAAGGAAAAACAGCTGGGCCAGATGGAATAACAACAGAACAATTAGAAGTACTGGGAGAATTTGTAGTAGATATATTAACCAAAATGTTGAATGATATTTACAGCAGTGGATATCTACCGAGCAATATGCTGAAATCTATATTTATATTAGGGCGTTCATTTGGAACCCATTCCAATGGTTTTATTACAAAAGCATGAAAGAAAATTAACAGGTGTGGTAGAATTAAACAAAGCATTCATTTTGAATGAATTATGCACCATGGGTTGGTCAGAAGTCGCCGCCGTAGGCATTCAGGCAAGCATCCCATTGCTTAGGTAGGCAGCGAATGCCGTCCGCTAAAAAGGATTGTGGTTGCTCACTGAACCAAGTGTTTACCGCGTTCATTGCATCTGCATCTGTGTGAAATCGTTGCCCCTTGAGAGCTTTTTTAAGAGGTCTGAACAAATGAAAATTACATGTTGACAAATCAGAACTATAGGCTGGATGTCTCAGAATTTGCCACTACTTCCTTGCTAATGCTTCCTGCACAATCTTTGCGACATGCGGACGAGCATTATCGTGCAATAAAATCACACTGCGAGAAAGCATGCCGGGTCGTTTATTCTTGATGACTTTTTGCAGCTTGTCTAGTGTTTGCATGTAGTGGGTAGAGTTGATGTTGACACCAGGTTCTTTAAAGTCGGCCAACAATAGCCCGTCATGGTAAAAAAAAAATGCGCTCCTTGCTAGCGGAAACCTGTAACTTGAATTTTTTTGGCTTTTGGTGATCCAGCATGCTTCCAGTGCATGCTCTCTCTCTCTCTCTCTCTCTCTCTCTCTCTCTCTCTCTCTCTCTCTCTCTCTCTCTCTCTCTCTCTCTCTCTCTCTCTCTCTCTCTTGTTGCTCGGCTCAAAGTGGTGACACTATGATTACTCGCCTGCCACTATGCGGAAGAGAAATGCATCACCCTCCACTCAGTAATGCTGCAAGTTGTTCAAACACCATCCCATGCATTCCTCTTTTTGGTGGTCGGTCATCATCCGTGGTACACACTGTGAACACACCTTCCGATATTGCAGTTTCTTACGAACGATCTTTTGAATTGTCCCAATTGACACATCACATTCTTTCGCTAGCGAACGTATGCTTCGACAACGGTTCATCTGTACTGCTGCATCAATTTTGGCGATGGTTTTTTCTGTTGCAACAATATGCGCTTGATCCGGCCGTCGAAGATCTGTCGTGAACTCACGTCTTTTCCGAAACATTCGTGCCCAGTCTGTCACTGTTGTCTTCGACACACATTTATTACCGTACGCTGCCTGCATTCTCCGATGAATGTCCACTGGTCGACATCCTGCAAATGAAAGAAACTGAATCACAGCTCTTTGAGCTTCTTTGGTCGGATTTTGCATCAACCCGGCCATTTTCTCAACGGTCAGAAACAGAAACTATGCATCATGGGACGATAAGCACTTGCTCTTTTATTCATTGGCCAGTACTTATCACATGACTATGACATGATCATGTTCAATGTACGCAATTACGCGTGGTGCGGCACGAACGGATTTCAAATGAACGCCCCTTATAGCTATACCAGAAGTCGCTTAAACGTCGACAAGGCCGACTGCATTGCACAGGGTGTTTATCCCATATGGCCCAGACTCTTTCCGCAGCGCGGAAAGCGTCGCATAAAGCACGAACTCTGTAGCTCCAGCGACGACCCTCGGGAGGCTCCGAAAAAATGAACCCGTGAACTGAGGGACGCGGCCAAGAATCGAACCCCAAAAACCAAAGACCGAGATCACTGGAGAGTCATGAACGCCTACGCGAGCCAGCATGGCACTTAATGATATATATCATCATCCTCGTCATCATACAGTGCCTTGTCGGTAGGCGTTGGCGATTATGCCCCTCCACAAATTGCGATCTCTGACAGCATGGATCAATTCGTGTGTTGACTCCCTTCCGTGCCATGACACAAGACTGTCAAGAATTTTCTCTCGCTATCTTCCTCTATCTCTCTTTCCGGTTGTCACAATATGTTCCAGCTTTTGTCTTCTCATAATGTGGCCAAAACATGATGACTGCTTCTTTTTAACGTTTGTGATAAGTTGTCTTTGCGACTTAGTTACCCGTAAAATGTTCGCTTCCCTCAAAATGTACAACTGCGGATTTGGCTGTCCAATTAATTTTCAGCATTCTTCTATAAAACCACATTTCCAAGGCCTCCAGGGATTATTTTTTTCCCTCATCCGTTTACTAATTGTCCAGGATTGCAGGCGTATGTTAAAATTGGTTCTATAAGCATGTAACATGCAAGAACTGTTTTTGGTCTGCCAACGAGTATGCGGTAAAAGCTAAGGAAATTAGAACATTGTTTTTACAAATATAAGAAGGATTAAACAGTTTCTTAGTCATGAAATAACCCTCGAGACAAATTCTGGGGGACTAGGGAAGACCTCAACGAACTGTCTCTTTCGTAACTCATACTGGAACAGACGCACGGGAAACGTTAATTGCTGAAGAAATACAAGAAAGCCATCAGCGAAGAGAGGTATTGGAAAACATTGTGACAACTGGACAGATCTGACGTAGGAGAAGCAGGGACAGACTAAGAGAAATTATGCTGGATGGACTAGAAATGTTGCATGGAGAAATATGATTATAGTGTTGTTGTTTTTTTTTTTTTTTGCCTCAATATAAAATTCAATATCTCAGTAACCAACTGAGGGAAAATGATGAGATTTAGTATATAACCTTATCATTATGTCCACCCAACAAAACAATTTTTGTTCTGGAGATTTTACAGCAGATTTCAAAGTTTGTTTATATGCAGTATATAAATTACGACTTAGAGATTACGTCCATCATTTTAACAGTATTACAATGGCATCTGTGTGTAGGTTTCCCTTCCCACTTCATCACCCTTTAAATTTACTATAGTGCTAGAAGGATATTGATTGCTCACAACATATAAACAACCACTTGTTGGACACCACATTTACTTGATGTACACAACACTTTTGGACAAACAGTTCAGGTATTAACTCAAGATCTGCAGTTACATATATATGTGTAATAAACACTATGCATTTTCAGACAGGCATGGGATTCATTGCATTATTACAATATAGTACCCAGTGACCCCAAAAAAACAACAATGTTATTACAAACAACACAACAACCACAAATTGGGTCTACTTTCATTTACCCTCATAATTAAGGCAAATAAAGATTAAATAGAACCCAACATATCAACATTGGTTTCTGACACCTTTTACCATTCTCTCATTTTAAAAATAATGAGTTGGTGTCAAAATACTATACCATCTATACCATTGGAAACAAAAAAACTACTGACCTGTTACCTTCAGGAAAAAAAACCAACATATAAACAGCATTTTGTACTACTAATTACACTAATTAATAGAGTCATTTTTCTCCTGGTGTGCGATTAAGAGTTCATCTTTGCTGAAGATTAGATCCTTTTCCCATTATCTGGGTACCGAATTAATGCACTCAGTTATGTTCCTAATATTTATCCACTGGTAATTGGCTGGTGACTATTTTATACTCCCTAATCCAGGAATTGAAAAATCACACACCATATATCCCCTCTGTTTGGGGCTAGAATCACGAATATTGTTGCCTTAGGCTCGGTGCCCTTTTTGTGAAATTTGGTGCCTCCGGTTGGTCATACTTCAGGATTTCCACTTAAGCTTTGCAGAAGGTAATTCCCTTTATCATCAGGTCTGATGAAAAGTTGACGTCCATTCAGCTTCTCGGCTTATAATATCCGACTATCAAATTGGCTTACACAAAGATTTCACCCACCTAGTCGCGAGTCTATAACCCATGGCATTTAGGCTGACATTGGACCGGCAAGAAATTAGTCGTTATCTAGTCCAGTGTAGAACTTTAATTGACTGAGAGGCATCTCATGGTAGTATCTGTGACTAGGGCCACAATTGATCTATACCTACATATATCCACAGATGAATAAATCCAGCACAGTAACAGGTTTGCAACCAATTGGATGATTCCTCTTGTTGCTGATGTAGAGGCATTTAGTTGCTTTCATATGATCTTTTATCTGATGGTGTTCAGGGTTTGGAACCTTGAGGTAATCTGGTTTCGTAGTTATGTTTCAGATGATATTAAGTTTGTACCTTGGTTGTATTGGCTTATGTGGTTCAGTGTCTTCTCCCATTTTGAGTTGGTGTTCATAGCTAGAACTTGGTGTTGCATGGCTGGAACCTTATGTTTGACTGTTGCAGCTGTGAGATGTTCTTTCGAAGACTTATCCATTGTGGATATTAACTTGGTAATCCAACCAACAGTTGAAGGTTACTCACTGTTGTTAGTTTTAGTAACTTGCTAGAAGGATTGTCCCAGTTTCACTGACTTGGTTGAATGATGAGGCCATAGGTGATACTTCTCAGAAGTAACGCAGACGATACACTGTTGTCAGTACTCTGATGATCTTCATCTTTGTAGATTATTAGATCTTGAAGTCCATCCTGGATATTCCTACTAAAATAGGACTTCCTCAATCACACCGTCAGTTGTCTTCGTATGTATCTCTTTTGCTTGCCTTTGCAGCTTATGAGTGCAGCAGTAAACGATGTATTTATAGATCCAGAACATGGTTAAGCCATTTAGTCCTGACTCATCTTCACCAGGCTTTTATCCCAGGATCCTGATGATAGTTATGGAATGCAGTTCCACCAAAACCACCACTCGCTTCTCTTCTATAGAAAAGGGATGACAAAGAATACAACACGAGCATTAACCTACTGTGATGTGTTAACTTTCACAAGACAATTACAAACAAAAATACAAAACAACAAGGGGAGGAGGGGAAAGGAGTGTGTGTCCATGTTCCACTGTCCCTCATTGCTGAGTAGAGCCATTCTGACTCTTAATAGTGAGTAAGGTATTTTCTCACTTATATTTTGTTCTGTTGTTACTGGGACTATTAGATGAGTGAAGTCATTCTGTCCATCCAACATGTTGATATTGTCTCTCTCATTACTTGAAGAGAATAGCCTATACAGAATCTCTGTGGTTTCTAATGCCGCGTCTTCCTTTCGGCACTATAATCATCATTAGGTCAAGACTATTCAACATTGGCTTCTTAAGTACTGACGTACACATGGATTCTTCTATCAACATCCTCATGTTCCCCAAGGGTAACATTAAAAGGTATATTTCCACAGTAAAAAGTAACAATCAGAACAGAGAAACTTCTCATACCAGAAAAAAACATACATGTACATTTCTCTGATATTAGTTAGTTAGTCGACAGATCATCCTCGTTGCACATCGGACCATTCAGTCCATAAGTGCTCGGATCCCCTCCTCAGCAAATCCCGCAGCGTGTAGCGGCTAACGACGCCAGTTCTGTGTTGGTTTATCAATCTTCTTTGGCTTCCTGCGTAGTGTTCTTGTTTGGCCACCCCTCTTTTAATTTGCTGCTCTCGCAGTCTGGCCATTGTTGTAGATTCACAGTCATCACTTGGTTCTTGCAAAAGTCTCACTTCTCGTAGAGCATTCAGAATGTCAGCCTGGTCCATGGCGCGTCCGCCCTCAACAGTAGCCTCACCTGCGAGCTTGTCAGCCCGCTCATTTCCTTGTACTCCCGCATGCCCTGGCACGAAGATGAAACTAATCTTTGCCAGCCGAGACCGCTTCAGAGGCAGCAACCATTCTCTTCGGATCGACCCCTCCTCTATCCTCTTGATCATGTTCATTGAGTCGCTAAGGAAACAAGCCCTAGTGAATGTCTGTGTCTCGAGCCACGTTATTGCTTTACTTACTGCCATGACTTCCATGGTCAGGCTACTTGTGGTTTCAGTGAAAGCACCAGAGTCCTCCTTCACAATTCTCCCTCCGGCCCGAGCTGTAAAGGCCCATGAGCTTCTCACATGTCGGACGACCGACCCATCTGTGTAGATGACAGCGTCACTGTCTAGCGAATTCTCGAAAATCAACGCTTGTACTTCAGCCTCAACAGCAGCCGGATTTTCTTGTCTGCATTTTCTATCTAGTTGGATGCAAACTGAAAAGGATGTGCAGAAGTCTGTTGGCACTTGCACCCACTCCTCGCCAGGTTCTAAGTCCTCAAGTGAACACACCTGTTGAAGAATGTCCTCGGCTTGACCCATCCACGACCGTCCTCTTTTTAACCTGCTGCCCTTCACCTTCCTAATTTCACTATGCAGTGGATGCTGTGTGTTTGCGTTAATTCTGAGGTAGGCACGTGCCCTGCAAACTTGCATTCTCTCTTCAATGGTTGGAAAATCAAGAAGGTAGCGCATCGCCCTGCATGCTGTATCTCTTGTACATCCAAGAATAATGCGCATGGCTTCATTCTGTATCCTTTCCATCCTTTCTATCTGCTTATGGCTGACAGTCAGGATTGCCATTCTGGAGATTGCCATCTCTGATATTAAGTACATGATAATCATACATAATAATCATAATGATGATGCAGGGAGACTAGGTTTTGAATTTTCTTCATTTGTTTGTCCACAAACTAGATTATTCTTTTTTCCCTTTATTTTATGAAATGATTATATGTCTCTCCTCATATGGAGTGGTTACTAATCTGTTAACAAAAGCATGGTACTAAAATTTAGCACTATAGTTCCAAGTTACAGATTATGATGTAGCAAAATATTTTATCCCCTGACTAAGTAAGAGTCAGGAATATACGTAATCATTTGTATGTCCCCGCATGGATAAAACAAGTTCAGAGACATCCTTACCAGTGAATTTACACCACATAGGATATTTGAAAGTGGCAGACACCAGTTCTCTACTTGTGAAGTATGAAATCAAGAGTCTGCTCCTACATTGAGAAAATGTTTCTTTAAAGTCCAATCTCTACAGTACATAGATTATTTGCAGATTTCTAAGCATCGATAGGGATATATAGTTCCATTGCATAGAAGTTATTTTTCATAGGACTATGAAATTGGCAGAAACGAGTTTTCTTCTTTGAAGTATGAATCAGGAGTCTTTCCTAAATTGAAAAGAGTTTCTGACATGAGAGTTGATACTCTACAGTACACATATTTATAGGTTATAAGCACTATTAGTTAGATATAAGTTCATAATGCCTATAAAAGATTTTACCATAAGAATTTGAAATGGTAAGACCTAGGAAAATTTACAGCGTGGTAGAACATGTGCTTCATTGGTATAAATAAAATCAGACTCTAGCTTACAAGAACTGTTGAATTATCATTCTAATTAATTCTTAATTAACACACTGGTATATGTACTTTATAAAAATACATGAATACATCTTAATAATGTAGATATAACATACCAATAGTTGCAGAGAGTGATATATTTTTAAGGCAAAGTGCCTTCTCCCCGAAGGGAAAACTTTTACATGTCTGTTCTTTGTGTCGACTGACCAAAAATGGCTACACTGGGCCTTTGTTTTTCTATCAGTCCCGGTCTTGCCAGGTACGTGAAAAAAATAAAGCCAAATAAATTTAGCTGTGCCACGGTCAGTCTATCGCTGTTTTATTTTCTATTCCTACCTAAGCAAGTTACTTAAACAGTAATTGTAAGGGTTTGTTTATTTTTAAGGGAGTCAATGCTTAGGAAAGGGTAGGGACGTTTTTATTATATTACAAGATTTTACAGCAGATTTCAAAGTTTGTTTATATGCAGTATATAAATTACGACTTAGAGATTACGTCCATCATTTTAACAGTATTACAGCTTCACCAAGACACGTCCCCGCATTTTTTAAAATTTTTACGTGATTTCCGTTTTGAAATAAACAGCGCGAAGATTCAGAGGTGTCTCCAAATGTAGGTTCTTTTATGAAACGTGATTATATAAATAAACTAGCTGACAAGGCCCGGCTTCTGGCGGGGATCGATCGATCGATCTATCTATCTATCGATCTATCTATCTATCTAGCTACCTACATATCTATCTCCTGCCTGCCTGCCGGCCGACCGACCCACCTACCTTTCTGCCTACCTACCTACCTACCTTTCTGCCTACCTACCTACCTACCTTTATGTCTGTCTGTCTGTCTGTCCGTCCGCGCTATTAAATATTGATAAAAGTTACTGGAAAAATGTGAGGACCATGTGTTGAAAGAGGAAGAGGACTATTGGAGAAAGGATGGATTGAATTTTATGCAACCGAGAGCAATCATCAACCTACTGGAATCGTCCGACACAGATTAAGGTCTGAGCAGATCGCTGACCTTAATCTACGTACACACTGGGATATTTTGCTCCAACTATTCAGACGAATTGCAGACCCTAAACATTACAGCATCAGCATCAGCTGAAGAAACAAGAAGGAAATGAAAAATAAGGTAAGAAATATAGTCCTTCTACTTTCCTGTTAATTTACAAATTATTTACCCCCTGCCTCTGTAAATTCTGTCTTTACTAATATTACACATTGCACCCCTCTCGGGATTCTCCGTGGTGAAGTGGTCAAACCGTCTGACTCGAGCTCCGAAGGTTGTATGTTCGATTCCGGGCCGCGTCCTTCATTTCAAGAGTGCATTTATTTTCGGAGACTTCCCGAGGGTCGTTGCTGGAGCTACGGAGTTCGTGCGACGCTTTCCGCGCTGCGGAAAGAAACTGAGCCATATGGGACAAAAACCCGGTGCAATGCAGCCGACCCTGTCGATTGTAAGCTAATTCTTTCATTGCACCCACTCCCATACGAATCCGGATACGCCTTTGTGTGTGATCTGAATTTGCAAGTCCCCATTACCGTAAACATAACTTTTTAAGCGAGAAATCACTAGTTGTTCAGCAAAACATCAAAGGAATGTCGCCGCTTTCAATGATTTAAGTTGTTTTTGGACCTATCAAAGACATATTCCTTGGGTGGGGGTAAATATAAGACGGCTGGAAAAATTGCATAACGATGCAATAGACAGTTTTCAAAATAATTGTTCGTGAATGAAGGCATTCAAATCGGAACATACTATAACACAACTGATCCAGTGTGGAGGTGCATGAACATCTACGCTAGCTGGCAGAGCACATGATGCTGATGATACTCTGTTGTATACCTAACCATGAGATTTGTCTGACTGGATGTGAATGTGCGCGTAAAATGTAACCCTAGCTAAGGTTGAAAGGTGGTTTACCAATAATTTGGCCTGAGCTGCGGCGTTACGGGCAACTTTCGGCAGTTTCCAACAGTTGTAATATTTGTTAACGTTGCAAGTTGCACACAGGACCTCATGCTTTTCGTCTTTGCCGAGAAGGGTGGGTAGCTAAATCTAAATACGAAAGAGATTAAGTGATACAAACTAAAGGTTCTTGTAAACATCCCCAAAAAGTTGATATCTTCTTTCCTTGGATATAATCATGTTGAAGTTTGAAAGGGTGCGAAGAATAAAACGTCAACATTCCCAGCTTTCTGGTGGGAGCCAACTGTTATCTTCTGAGCCAGAAGTAAGCAACTAGGCAGCATAAGTTTCGACAAGATGCAAACTAACAGATTAACCCATGCATGGCGCTAGAGTGGAGCATCCTGTGGAATGTGTCTTGCATATACTTCGCTACTGACCCCCGATGTCATGTTGTGTAGTCACTTCTACCATAAATTAGACTAGGCACCCGACTTTGTTCTGAACTAGAGAAGGGAGGTGGTCACATTACCTCATAAATCTATTTGTTAAATGTTTAGCACTTGGCGCTCCATGTGTGCTAACTCATCTCAGAAGCCTGGGGTTGTCTTGTCCAAGCTATAAGCTCTGTTTCTTTTTCGTTCGCTCACTTTGAACTCAAGTGTAGTCCATACAAGTGCTACTACGTCTAGCGCACGGGACTGATTGTTGTGTGTGGATTAGCTTTCCCTTTAACTAGTGTCCCTCGCCATCAGGCGAACTCATTCCGACTTTGGAGGTACTTGTAATTTGCGTTCCAGTGTTGAGGACGAGAAGTTAATATTTTAGTCCAACTGACCGGTGTAGGGGTTGAACCCGCTACCTGAGCATCAGCACACCGGGGTTTAAGAACGAGCGCTCTTATTCATTCCACCATAGTGACCTCCATATGGCCTGTTTAATGTTTCCAATCTGCGTTATATCTTATTTCCCCAGTCTGTGTTATGTCTTATTTCACCGTCTGTATTATGACTTATTTTCAATTGGGGAAGTACATAATAAACAGAATGGAAGGAGGAGAAGACAGGACACTGAACACTACATTCAAAAACATTAAAACGGTATTTATGAAACACTGACTACATCGCACCACTACAGCTGAGCCTGTTATAGGTACTCTTACCTGGCCCAAATGTCAACGACAGAGGGAAGACAGACACTGTGTACACCCAACATCACATATCATTACCCACCGTTCAGGTTCAGACGAGCTGTACTAATGTACTCCAGACAGCTACATACCCCAAAGGACTTGTCTTCAGCAACCACGTGTGCACATTCCCTCACGTATGCCACGGATTTCTGCATAGTGTATACACACGCAACTTCATTGTTAGAGATTGCCAAGATAGACGCACAGAAAAGTGGTATAAAGAACAAGATAGCGTTATGCTCACATTAACGACAGACATATGCACATGTGCCTGCACGCTTGCGTGTGTGTGTGATGTTCTTCGCTCCTCCTTCGAGAGACATGAGTTCTTCCTCTTCTTCTTTCGTTCGCTTGAAATATGTCTATAACTCCAATGTTGTCTCTTGTATGAATTTAACTGTCTTTTTTAGTTCACACAGCGGTCCACAGAGTTTATCTTCCTCTGTCGTCTCTCTAGGCCAGAAGGTTTGCCTAGACATGTTATATTTTGGGCAGTCTTGGAGTATGTGCTCTGCTGTCGGCGACGCCAATCCACATGTGCACATGGCTGTTTCACCAATCTTGAATTTTGTATAGATGTGGTTGCGTAATCTATTGTGTCCTGTTCTGAGGCGCAGAATAATGACTTGTTCTGGTATGTCCATAACGTGGTGGTCATCTTGGGCAGGTTTTGGTGGCTTTCTGAATGATTTGATCAGTCTTTTCTTTTGGTGGTATGTAACGGGCACATCAGGCTGTTCTTCTTTGGCTCCCTCCTTAGATCAGCTCTATCATTTCCGGGAACTCCACAGTGGGATGGTATCCACCGTATGGTGACCTTATGCTGACTGCTAAGTTCAGAAAGTAGTGTCCTTAGTACTGGCAATTTCCCAGACAGGAGCGCCTCGAGTACTGATTTTGCATCTGTCAATAGCACCACAGGTTGTGTACCATTGCTGGAATTTAGTAATTTCTCTGTTGCTATCTTGATTGCCTCAATTTCAGCATAATAGTTATGGCAGTATTTTCCTGTCGGTACTCTGGCTGTATCCCTAGTATTATTTGGGTATTCTATGTACACTCCCGCTCCTCCATTTCGAACAGCATTTTGTGCTGACCCATCTGTGTAGACTCGGATTCAGAGGTCCTGTGGGTATTCTTTATCTAGGAAGCTGAGAGTGGCTATTCTGCGCTGCACACTGTTCTGTTCTTCTTTGTCAAATATTCCTCTCACTTTTGTCTGAATTTAGTATATACTACATAGTTAAAGTCACTACACAACGCAAAAATAACTCTCGCAGGTAGATAGTTGAGCCCCAAACAAAGCAGTGATGACATCAGTAATCTGGCTGACTCCATACGTTGAGCTCTGTAGTGCTGAGACAACAACATGACAATGACTGGGTAAATTACATCGCAGATGAAGAGACATGTGATGCCTGGTACACATGGCACCGTTTATGATGATAACAACCGACCTATGACAACTGACAAGGACAAAGGGGAGGCTCTTTTTGCGCGATTTTTAAAACAGACGGATCAGCAAGATAGGGCTATTAGAGATAACGTCAGAGAAGCCTTGTCGCGGGTCACTAGGAAGGAGGACTGTGAGATTAAAGTGGAGGACATTAAACGGGTACTGAAGCGGCCTAAAGACACAGCGCCAGGTCTGGATGGGGTGAGATACTCCCATATGAGGAACATAAATGGTGGGGACTTGGAGGAGATGGCTCTTTGTTTCAACCTAAGCATCAATACGGCGGAAATATCCCACGAATGGCTGCATAGCTACCTGGTCCCCCTCCCAAAACCAGGTAAGGATCACTCCAGACTTAATGGGTACGAATCATAACCTTGCAAAACACATATGGCAAAGTCCACAAAAAAAATAGTAAAAAAAAAAATAGTAGCAAGCAGGCTCCAGCAACATTTGGAAAGTCGGAATCTGCTTCCCCAAGGACTCGGGAGCTACCGGCCGGGAAAGGACACCTGGGCCAATGCTGCAACTTTTGAGTTCGATGTCTATGAGGGCTTCGAGGATATAGTATGTCCCACAAAGAATGCCTTCATTCACGATCAATTATTTTGAAAACTGTCTGTTGCATCGTTATGAAATTTTTCCAGCCGTCTTATATTTACCCCCACCCAAGGAATATGTCTTTGATAGGTCCAAAAACAACTTAAATCATCGAAAGCGGCGACATTCCTTTGATGTTTTGCTGAACAACTAGTGATTTCTCGCTAAAAAATGTATGTTTACAGTAATGGGAGACACGCCAATTCAGATGACAAACAAAGGCGTATCCGGATTCGTATGGGAGTGGGTGCAATGAAAGAAGTAGCTTAAAATCGACAGGGTCGGCTGCACTGCACCCGGGTTTTTATCCCATATGGCTCAGTTTCTTTCCGCAGCGCGGAAAGCGTCGCACAAAGCACGAACTCCGTAGCTCCAGCAACGACCCTCGGGAGTCTCCGAAAATAAATGCACTCTTGAAATGAAGGACGCGGCCCAGAATCGAACATACAACCTTCGGAGCTCGAGTCAGACGGCTTGACCACTCCACCACGGAGAATCCCGAGATGGGTGCAATGTGTAATATTAGTAAAGACAGAATTTACAGAGGCACGGGGTAAATAATTTGTAAATTAACAGGAAAGTAGAAGGAATTTATTTCTAACCTTATTTTTCATTTCCTTCTTGTTTCTTCAGCTGCTGGTTAATAAAGTGTACACAAGTATTCATGTTAGCTTTTTATATTGAGTTCGTGAAAGCTTCCAAATAGCTGTGCGTTAATGTGCGTATGGAGTGACCAGAAATGATACCGCAATTTAGTCATCATGTTTCCATTTTTAAGGATCTGTTCAGCTGTCTGTGTAGTTTGCACACATGCACACATGGGTGGCACACCCGCTTTGAGTCTTCGTGAAAGACTGTCTACTCTGCTGTTTACCGTTCAGAGACGGAACATGATTACTTGTTTTGCACTATGAAAATAGTTGTCAGTGTCTCTGTAGTGGGCTTTCTTCTTAACGACCAAGATGTTGGTCCTATTTTCATTGAAGTTTATAGATTGATTCGTATGCACGTGTGTTGTCCCCTAATTTGACAACGTGTTTGCTCTCACGTTTCTTGTTATGCCACAATGTCAGGTGGCCGTGGGTTCCAATTCGCAAAGGGACGCATTTTTAAAATTGTTCTCGTTTCCCAAACCGACTCAGTCTAAAAATAAATACCAGAAAATGTCTTACGAAGTAAAGGCGGTATCGAAGTAAAGGCGGTATCGGAATGATATTGATCATATTACCCACTGAATGCAGATGGATAAAAGAAAAACAACTATGGTTCTAACACGTATGCCCAATGCACCTTCATAATGAATGTATTAGCAGGTAATGTCTACCATGTTCTTGATTATATAACTCGTAGATTGTCGTAGGGTTGCTAACACATAGATCATGGGCACTCTTCCGAATTCCGGTCCCAAATAGTTATGCAGTGAATAAGTGATTAGGGTTACGGTTAGGGGGAGTGTTAGTTATATAAAATTATTCACTGCAGAACTATTTGGGACCGGAATTCGGAAGAGTGCCTCGATCATGTATCGTCCTCCTCTACTATTTCAAAAAGCTGTTATCGGAGGTTGCCATGATGGATGTTTGAGAAGACTCTAAATGCTTCCTTGGTGTAAGCAATGAGTACAAGCACGGCCATGTTGTAGACTGTTTAAGTTCAGGTCTGTTGTCTGGACGCCTGTCGTCAACTTTCCCGTAGATCATTTTTTGGCAATAAATGATCGTGAACTGCGAGAATAAATCAGCCAAACTTTGATTCACTTCTGACGAGAGCGGTCATGTGTAGCTTGTATGTGTATGTATTTCATTCTTCCATCACAAAGTTGTACGTGCTATGTAGAAAACATGTAGTGGTTTTCTATAACTTTTGTATGAGAACACTGAAATCTACCGTTCTATGTCTGCCTATGTCTCCGGCTTTCCCGTTCATACAAGAGAACACAGAAATATACTGATTTAGAAAGTGTTATTTTTACAGTGTAGCTGGTGTATAGCTTTTCTAGAATTAATTATCTGTTGACCTTTCTGCGTTACCTAAATGTAGTAAGACAACACATTCATCCACTGTTGTTCGTTTGGCTTCCTCCTGGAAAATAGCTTTGTGAAATAGAAACATTCGAACAATCTTTGTTTAAACAACATCAGTGTCTTACTGTTTATCGTAACCCAACACGCGCGGGGAATCATTGTCCTAACCTTGACAAGGGCAAAAGTATACCTCCTTCTCCCCCCCCCCCCCCCACACACACACACACAAACTACGTCCGCTGTAAAGGGCATGTTGTTTACTTAAATCTCTGCCGGGCAGAGACAAACGGTGGGTATCTGATAAACAATGGTGCACACCGTGTGACAAGTCACAAACATGTGTGCATATTGTTGTCTGCCTTTCTGCACACATACTCGTTAGTTAATGCGACTGCTTTCAGAGTAGCCAGCCTGTAGTCTATATTTTAGGCTATGAAAGCTTCCAGTTCAGCTTTTAATTAAACTTTTGGCATATAAACACATTTATAGGGCAGCTTTCATCATCATCATGTGCCGTGCCGATATGCTTGGGCGGTCATGTTTTGCCATATTACATGGTCACAAAAGTCGTGGATCAGTTCTGTGTTCTTGTTTTCGGCCATGCAATGTGGTCAAGCCATTCAGAAATGTATTCTCTGCTTTCTCCTTTGTCTTTTCCAATCAATCTTGCCAGTTGTCAGCAAGTTCTCTAGTTTATTTCTTCTCATAACGTACCTAGAAAATGTTGACTGTCTGCGTCTAATTTCTCCAATCAGTTTATGGTTTTCATTTGCTTCTTGTAGGAATTGCTTATTAGTTTTTCTGTCTGACCATGGTATTCTTTGAATTTTCCTCAGAAACCACATTTCCACAGCCATCAGATGTTTTTCAGCTTGTCTGCTTATTTTCAACGTTTCACATTCATGCAAAAGTATGGCTTTACAAAACACAATTACGAAAAACAAAGGATGTTGCGGCGACAAGCTTTCATTAGCAAACACACCCAAGAAAACACAACAACATATAATAAGCCTCGAAGAAAACACTACAGTAACTATATTAAGGCAGAATGAAAAGAATGGAAACGAACCAAAGAATGCAAGAAATGAAAATAAAGTGTGTGCTACATGTGCTCCCAGAACCCCAGACATACTGAAAACTGCTGAAATGACAAGAGAGACGTGTCGCATAGTCGCATTCAGCATTCTTGACCATCATTTTTACTGCTGCTGTTAATGTCTTGGCAAGTTTTACGTTCAGCAGTAGTTTGCCATTGCTTTCTGAACGACTGGCTCCCATATCAACACGTTAAAACCCCCAACGCGACACGGTCTGCTGGCACATCGGTCGCCGCCGCGTTTCGAACGCGTGGTAAGCGGCTCACGAATCGCGTTCGTAAACGTGTAGGCCACGGAGCAGGCAACCCAACAGTATTTATGTGTAAATGAAAATTTCCTGATGGGGTTCTCTGAACGTTTAGGGCGTCAGGGAGCAGGCGCTCGTATACACACGCACAACCTAGGCAGCCAGGAAAAAAAAAACACACACACACACACACACAGAGAGAGAGAGAGAGAGAGAGAGAGAGAGAGAGAGAGAGAGAGAGAGAGAGAGAGAGAGAGAGAGAGAGAGAGAGAGAGAGAGAGAGAGAGAGAGAGAGAGAAACCTACTGCGTAGTTGTAAGTATTATAATTGAACTATCCTAGAAGGAAATACCAAGAAAGATGTGGTATGCGTGCACTGGGATGTTATGCACGTAGCTGCCCGGCCATGAAATGTGATGACAGAAAGTAAAAGAAGAACAAGCGTTGCCCTGCAACAACTACAACAAAACCTTTACAGGACTGGAACAGACAAACAACAAAGGTCAAGAGTATTTACAGCATACTTCCCATGGCAATACGCGGGTCTGAAATTTGGGCACTTAGCACATCAACTGACAAGCACATCATCATTATGATGTGCCACGCCAGTAATCGTGGGCGGTCTTGTTTTGCCATCTTACACTATCACCAAAGTCGTGGATCAGCTCTGTGTTCTTGTCCTGTTCATACCAAGTAGTCAAACCATTCAGATACTTGTCTGCCTTCCCCTTGTTCTTTTCTCCTCAATCTTGCCATTTGTCACCAAGTTCTCTAGTTTATTTCTTCCGGTTTTTCTGTCTGACCATAGTATTCTTTGCATTTTCCTCACAAACCACATTTCCACTGCCATTAGATGTTATTCATATTGTCTTGTCATCGTCCACATTTCACATCCATACAAAAGTACAGGTTCTATGTACTACTTCAACACTCTTTTTCTTTTTGCAATTGACATCTTTTTATTAGTCAGTATGTTTTCCATTTTGCAAAAGGCTACCTTTTCCATTGCGATTCTTGTTCTAATCTCTCCAAGGCCCCTCCCATCAGATGGCATGACTGTTCCGAGATAGTTGTACCGATTCACTTGTTTAAGAATATTCCCAGTTATCCTAATATTACATTGTGGAATTTATGTTTCTTATAGACGACCATAATCTATGTCTTCTTACAATTTAATTGTACCCCTAGTTGTTCATTGTGAACAACAACCATATCTACTAAACGTTGCAGATCCTGCTCATTGTCTGCAATCAATGTTGTATCATCCGCATATGTAATATTATTGATGTTATGTCCCCCAAATGGTGACTCCTTTCATTTCTTCAAAATTTCTAACAATGTGTTTACTGCATAATGGAAAAGATCTGGAGACATTATTCATCTCTGTCTCTTAATAGTCTGATATTGTTTCCAATATACGTTTAAAAAAAAAAAAAAAAGAAGTTTAAGGTATATCCCATCAATTTGTAGATCAGTAAGCATCTTCATCATGTTTACATGTCTTACTTTATCGAAAGCCTTTGTGTAGTAGTCAATGAAACAAAGATGTTGGTCTTTGCTCACTTTTATTGAACGCTATTTCATTGGTTCTCAACCGGTGGAGAATTACGGTTATTTGAAGATCGCATTAATACAAGAATTGATTACTTGACATTGTTTTTCCCTCTATACTTTACGATTCAGTACTTCTCACTCTTCTGAAATTCGTTTTATAACGTAAGTAGACCCGCAAATCACGTTTTATTTAGACATCTAGACTTGTTCTAGTATGTGTTATTACATTTAGCTTCCATTTTTACGTATACTGTCTAGAGGTGGGGGGGGGGGGGGGGAGAGAAAAAGATTTATAGGGTAGAAATACGAAACGGGGTGGCGTGGGGGTGACATTCTGAACATATGAGGGGTGCAAGGGCGTTAGATTAATGTTCTCAGCAAGTACACAGCATTTACCGCGCCCTTGCCTTCTTTTTTATGTTACATATCCAATACAGGACGTTGCAGTCAACATCAGCATTTTTCAGCTGCTGTTGATGTACTAGGTAAGTTGTTTTACGTTCAGTAGTTTGCCACTGTTTTCTGAACGACCGGTTCACATACCCCCATAAGTTACCAGCGCGGCGCGAACTGCTGCCGATTCTCGCAGCTGCTGTTTTCCCCACGTGGATATACGGGATTACTAACAATGTCGTTAACTCTTTGGCCAGGGAGACCGGTGCCTTCTACAAACCTACATTGTTCTTCCCCTATTTCAGGTTGATTTTTTTTCTTCCTAACTCTTTGCATGATTATTCTTAGCAAAATCTTCGTGATTGTGGTATATTGACTCACAAGCCGTTACTAGCTGTCAAGATCTCCTCAAATTAAAACTAAATTATACTAGAACTAAACCACTGGTACCATTAAACTTGGGGGATAGTGGAAAATCGACACCGCCCCGGATTGGAAAACACACACTTCAGGAATCAAGAGCGGATATGGGGTAAAACTTCAACATGGAGAAAGCTGAGATATAAACAGCTACAATCGATTTCCGGCCTCATTTGTAACAACAAAACAGCGACTGGTCACAAACCAAGATGTGCCTGCAGAATGGTAGCTTTTTAACTCGCCACGACTAAGTGAGAAAATTGTCTAAAGAGAAGAAGGACCATACATGCAGCAGCCAGTATTTGGAAACAACCAAATCTATGACCTTACTTCTTGGTGATGTCAAATGTTGACACGTATTGTGAAGCTGTCATGTTTTGATGAGGTAGTGGTCTTATTCATGTCAATCCAGACCTGACTTGGTGAAGTTTGAATGCAGCACCTGTTGAGTGAGCACATGGTTGAGTGATGCCCTTGATAGAGTAGCGCAGAACCTTATCTACCTGCAACCATTCCATTTGTCTCATAGGAGAGGTAATCTTTATTTAAACAATTACCGGTCAAAACAAAGAAAAACAAGAGCCAAATTATGTTCTACTACGCCCAGGAACACTAATACTACAATTGATGATAGCCAGAGTGATTCCCAAAGCTGGAAGTGGAGAATCCTGATTGGAGACAGTTCTATTTTTCAGATCATCCAGGCTAGTAAAAGATTAGCATTACATGGGACTGGGAAAAATATAACTGTTAATATCTACCTTATCATTGGCACATCAATTCTGTATAATTATGTATATGTCCTTATTTTATGACAGGAAATTGTAATTTTGAATGCAATTTACAAAATCCATATTTGTGTTTATTAAATCATAAAAACTGAGGTCATGTCATGTATTGATTGTATTTTACTTGTCATAGTAAAATTGTTTTAAATTACCCTAGATAGAATTAATTAGTTGGTAGAGGAGAGGCAAGGAACCACTTAAGGAATAAATTAGGTATAAAAGGGAGTACAACTTTTTCAGTATTTCCTAAAGGTATTCCTTGGTTCTCCAAAACTCTATTTCTGAGTCAGTACAGCTAAATTAATTAAACGGGCAGGATCACTTTGGGAAAAATGATATTTCATCATTTATCTCTGTGGGGTTGAGCCATCAATCACATACGTATCCGACAGTGATGTGGCACATTATGCTAATTGTTCGATGTTGATCACATTCCAAGCACATACGCACCTTTAAATATAAATGTTACAGAAACAGAGAACAAACAGGCATTCAACAATGCAGCAGATTAGTTAATAAAATAAAACAAACATGTTAGGCATGTAAGAAAGACACGATTGTCTGTAAAAGATTATTCTAGAGGTAGACGTACCGGGAAGGCGGAGAGACTGAGTTCACAGCGTTTATTCAGGGTGTGGTACATAACTGACACATGACAACTAGAGAGACAGGGCAACTGGCTTATGATGCAGACATTTCGAAAGACTGTTATGGGGCATTGTTTTCGCAGGGACAAGCCACCAGATGATGATGACGACTGGGCAAGACATTAACCTTTTTAAGGTTTCAGTATTTGAAGTATATTCGTGTTTATGTATAAAAGGGCAAGTAAGCCACTAAGTAGGCAAAGAGTCAATGTTGATCCCGACCTGGAAGAGCAATCTGACACACACACACACACACACACACACACACATATTATCCACATATAATGTGTGTGTGTGTGTGTGTGTGTTGGCGCGCGCGCGCGTGTAGTGTAACTACTATTAGGGGTATTACGACAGATTACAGTTGTTGTTGTTGTTGAGACAAAAATAGAGCAGAGGGTACCGATGGAGTAGGAAATCGGTGTCAGACGTCAGGCGAACATGGTTTTCACCCCCGCCAAAGCAAAGGATTTCTATCAATCGTTCTGGATCAACAAGCAACGTGATTCGTGCTGCTCTTTCAATCGACGACCCAGGGTAAACCAGGGATATCTATCCATCGTTCTGGATAAAAAAGCGATAAGACTTGTGCTCTTTCAATCGACGAATACGGAATGCAAAACGTGTTTTCTTATTAATTGACGCCCATTGAAAGGGATTAAAAGAGTTTTGCAGCTAAGAAGAAAGAGGCTTTAAATAAAAATAAAACTCCTATTACGCTCTTAACCTAAGCATGCGAAAGAACATAACTTTAACACATAAAAAGATCTAAATACACACAATCTAACCCCGTATGAAGCAATCACCCAAAGTTAATCGGTTACCCGTGACACGACAAACACTTTGACATTAGGGCACTCCTTCAGTTATATACTGTTGCAACTTGCTACTCTAAACTGGTTGTTACTACAAACAAATCCAACTTGTTACCCCTTTCACTCGCAGACAATTATTAGTGTTGTTATTTTATAACAGAAATGATCCGTGGCAGAAACAGTCACCGGAACACAAGACACGCACAAGTGCAGCTAAATATCTGACCACAGGTAAACAATGTCAACTTCATTAAAATATCAGGTGATGAGTACTGGCTTTGGAGGTAAGGTGTAGCTATGAGTGGTACATAATGGTCATGGTGTATGTACTACAGATCAGGTGTCCGAGGACGAAATAAAGATCTTGCATTCACCACTTTCCGTGTTTCTATGTGAAACCAAGAATGCGCCTCTAATGGCAACTACCTGTCAAACACGTCTATGTCATTTGTATTATGCACAACGGAACTCAGCTGATGTGTCTACAAGATAGCGTGGTGGTAGTAATTCACTTACTGCAGTGAGTGCCAGAAGTGAGATATTCTTAGGAGGTGTCACTTACTGAAACTGATCCGACAAACCACACAATGTAGTATCTACCATCTACTAGATATTTTTCCGTGTAAGGCCACATTTCGATGGTATGAGGCTGCTCAGAAAGCAACGGCCAACTTTTTTTTTTTTTACATACCCTTTACAGGACATCGCTGTCAACACCAGCATCTTTCAGCTGTATGTTGATCTCTAGGCAAGATTACGCTCAACGGCCAACTACCGAACGTAAAATCGCATAGTAAATCAATAATACGGGGATTTGACTGCAATGTCCTGTAAAGAGCACGCAACTAACCTTGTTAAACGTCTAATTGGCCACGCACATTAAAAGGGCCTAGTGGTAGGTGAGCACCTTGAGTAAGTCAAAGATCTCTCGGAGAATGGAAATCCTCAACATATGGCTGTTATTTTCAGCTGCCCCGAAACATTTCCACAATTTAAACAGCTAACAGAAACATAATATTTAGAGCACATAACCCGTCAAGATGGATGTGGGCAACTAAGAGTAAACCCCCACGTTCAGTTCCGAAGGACAGTTACAATGATGAACGACGGGCGGACAAAGAAAGAAAGAAGGAAAGAAAGAAAGAAAGAAAGAAAGAAAGAAAGAAAGAAAGAAAGAAAGAAAGAAAGAAAGAAAGAAAGAAAGAAAAGTACCATTAAGATTATTTTATCAGGAAAATACCAATTACTACCTGACGGCAAATAATAATGTACAGAAAGTCAACGACTGACAACACAACAACCTACTAACAGATACCAATGACATCAAAATTACAAAAAATGTAGAAACGTCGGAATGACATGAAGGTCATTTTCAGCTGCGGGGAAAAAAACATTACCGGGAAACTGAGGGACAGTAGAGAATCTGAACACGTCACAGCCCTTTAGGGACATCAAGTGTCCTCGACAAAACTGGTTCCTTATTCACAGAACACAACCCATGCATCCCACTGAATGCCCGGACAATAACTAAAACATGCGCTCCAAAACACGAAAAGCCAGGAATGTCGACCTCACTGAAGATGAATTAAATGACGTCATATGAAATGAGAACATACGTCCCATATGACTTCCTTGAAGTCTGTGATGAAATTATCCAGCGCTTCGGACCCTCCGCCAAAATGAAACATCTACAGCGCTTTAACCATTCCCAGAATACAAAGAACTTTGAAATGACAGAGAAAGAGGGCGCTGTCGCTCTCAAACTTTAAAATAAAACACGGATATACAACTAGACGCTTCAGTCTTCTCGGCTGCCTTGGAAAGACACTCGAATCCATCACCTACAGCAGACTTTAGTGCCACCTAGAATCCAACATTATCATCGTTAGCCTTCAGGATAGACCGAAATACTGAGCAACTCATCTATTTAGCACAACGCATTCCATGAACAAACAGTTGCCTCAATTTTAATTGACCGCCGGATCCAAGCAGTCAGCGGAATTGAAAAAAAAAAAACATTAAGCTGCTAATGCAACATCAGCGGGGGTGGGATATGTTTCTCTGTCAAGCAGCCAAAAGCTGATTCTGAGAATCTTGTCTAGTAACATCTTTAGGTGTAGTGTGTAGAGACAATACAGCTGAAGGGTAGTATTTAAAGGCCACATGACTCAAATGAGTGTTAAATAACCTGATGAGTATTGACATAATAAACCCAGTACTCTCATTTGCACCGAAGCCACGTGCGATTTCACCAAACACGCTGGCGCCACCTCTAAGTGCACATAAAGTCGATGACAAGGCGAAACCACACATATTCAACCCTCACCCACAAAGCCCAAAATACATGCGTGCTGGCATGGATCTTCCAATAATCGTAGGCGCATATGTGCGTGTTTTTGTGTGCACATGCATATTCTGTCTTTCTTCTCTAGGTATTTCTCCACACAAGACCAATTTCCCGCTACTATCTCTTCTCTTCACCCTTCACCATAAGATCCGGAGTACGACAAGGTTGTCCTGCCCCCCCCCCTTTTTTTTTCTTGTTCATAATCTATATAGACAGCATATGTCAAGAAAGCAGCCAAAGAGATAACGTAACAACACCGCATGGTGAACAGATCACAAAAAGAATCAATGGCAAATCATATAATTAAATCACTCTTCTTTGCGGACGATCAAGCATTAATAGCAAAATCAGAATCAAAATTACAAGACCCATAAATAGTGTGAACGAAGTGTGTATGGAATCTAACATGAAAATTAGCAAAAGTAAAACAGAGGTAATGACTATAACCAAAGAAGAAAGCACAATAAACATTCATCTAGAAGAACACCCCTGAATCAAGTAAAGAGCTTCAAGTACCTAGGAAGTATAATATCATCAAATGGCAAATCAGTAGACGAGATCGAAAATAGATGCAATAAGGCAAACCAACTCACTGGACAAATGGCACCAATACTAAAGAACAAACATGTATCAATAGCCACTAAGAAAGCACTATACAACACAATCTTCCTACCAACTCTATGCTACCAATGCCAAACCTGGACAGTGACAGAAAAAGAGAAAAGAAAAATCGCAACAACAGAAATTAGATTCCTGAGAAGAATACTCAATGTATCAAGAAGAGAGAAAATCAGAAATGAAGAGGTCAGGACTAAAGTGGGGGTTATAGCAGCGCTAGATTTTATCAGACAATAGCATGTTAAATGGGTTGGCCATATAACTAGGTTACCAACTAACAGTATACCCCAACAAGCAATGATGCACAGACCATGCGGAAGCAGAGGAAGAGGCCGGCCACGTAAATGATGGATAGAGGGAATTACAGAGACCATGGGAACCTCAATATATGAAGCCCACACAAGGGCTCTCTCCTGCTGTTTATGTTTCACCTCAACACCGCACGGTACAAGAGGAACTTGATGAAATGAGATGAGATCTCTTTTGTCGATATGCCCAACAAACCTGGCCTGTGTTTTCCGTATGGTTTTAATTAATGATCTTGTAATACAATAACCACAGGACACTGGTAATTATAAGAACCAAGCGAGTTACACGTGCACCGTACGTCTATAAAACTTTATTTTGAAAAATTCAACGATCTACATCACATTATTCCCCACAGAGAACATAGGCAGACATCGAGTTATACAACGAATACTCTATGAGAAACCGGCGGGCACACTCAATCTGAAGAACAAAATACTATTTTACCAGCTCTAGTTTGCTTAATTTGTTTGATGTTGCTCTGCATGATCACAGTAGAGCAAGGAACAGCTACGTCGAGTCACTGGTCTCCAAAAATCGAACAGCCTTACATTTTAGGTGTACATTTGCTCCATTCAGAAGCATGAGAGGAAGCTGAAGCGACAAGGCGTCGAGGTATCCAGGACTGGGCGCATTGATGAAGGCGTGAACTTTACGCTGAGCCACGCATTTATACAGTTCTATTGATGCTTCTTCTTTTAATCTTGCCGTAAACACAGCTTCAGCCTCCTTCTTCCATATCTTGATCAGTTTGTCTGTCGTCTTTCCGTGATAACCCACATCGAACTCCATCCAAAAAAGACCTTCCTTTGCCAGACGCTTGCCACTAGGCCTGGCCAGATTTTCGGCAACCTTGATGTTGCGCGCGAAGTTTTCATAGCTGATTACAGGTTGACACTCCACCTCCGCGGCTCCGTGAAAAAACACATCTGAGACAGAGTGTTCAATGGCAGCTGTGTCTGATACTTTGACAATAAAGATCAGTTTGGGCTCTCCACAAACTTTGAAATTATACACCGTATGAATCGCATATAATGGGTTAGAGAAAATACCTGCAACCTTCGTTAGAAAGTCTGGTAAATCTATACCCCCTTTCTGAGGCAAAACAGTAACTGAAACAAAAAACATGTTCATATTATTTGAAGGATTGGACATGTTTTAGGCACAGCGGCAACAGTTAATAATAATAATAATAAACTGGTGTGAAGAAGGGTGTTTTCACGTCTACCAACAGGCCGCCTCATGCGTCTTATAACGACTGAACTGGAATAAGAACAGTAACATAACTCATGAACAGCATGCACTGTCTACACACAAGTTCGGGACAACTTATTACTTAAACAATATATTTATAAACCAAGAAATAAATTTCAGCGCGTGATTACAATCAATATGTTTATTATTAAACCACGGCAATCACGTGAAAAGTTATTTACACATGCAAAGTGCTTGGATCGACAGTCACTCAAACACTCCTCCCCCCCCCCCCTCTTTTTCACAACGTCCCAAATCAGCATAACTTAGCTTTGTCAATGTCAGATACTATGTGTCACACGCATAAACACAACACCACGAATTTCCGGGACGGCTAAATTGGAAAGTGTTTTCGCAAATAAACCAACATCCTATGTACACATACCTTTTTATTTAGCGGCAGCTCCGTGGCGAAGTGGTTACGGACGCAGTTCGTAATCCCGTATACGAGCGTTCGAAACACAGCTGCGGGCGATGTTGCGGCAGACCGCCTAGCATTGGTTTTTTACGAAATGGTATTGGTGCCGGAATGTATAAAATAAATATAATATGAATATATAAATATGTGCTCCGAAAAAAAAAAACTAATAATTATGACTATTTTTTTTTTTCAATATCGTCATAGTCATAACAAAACCTGGTATAAATTGAACACAGATCGTGCACTCAAATTGATTTTATTCTAATAAGGTAAATAGAAAGAAGATTAATAATGAATTCTAGAGCACTCCCAAACGCAGACATTGATACTGACCATTAACCAGTTAGGATAATACATTTTTAAATGGATTCACCACACAAGAAAATAAGACACAAAAATGTAGCTACAGACGTTATTATAAGATAGGAAGCTTCAGGAAAATACGGTCAAGAGCGAATTTAAATAAGAAATTTAAAAAATCATATAAGAACCTTCCTGGTGAGTTCTCAAGCGTAGACAAGGAACTGGCAATTTTTAAGCCTGCCATGCCCCACACACTTGAAACTAAATGCGGAACAAACAAAATAACGTAAGGCAGGACAAAAGATAAAATGATACTGGAACAAGTTAAATATCTAGGAAGTATGATCACAAAGGGTGACAGAATAGACAGAGAAATCGAAATTATATATCAAAAAGCAAGTGTGCTTAGAACAACTATTACCCATACTGAAATATCTAAATATACACATGTCCGCAAAACAACAGATAGTAAATAGCATATTCACACCAACCCTTTGCTACCAATGTTAAACTTGGACATTATCTAAATTATACTTACGCAACATCAAGACCTGCGAGATGAGATGCTTGAGAAGAGCTGCCAACTTACCTATTCGAGACAAAGTAAGACATGGTGTCATCGGACAGGCAGTGGGATCAACACCTGTGCAACATACTGAAAGACAGAAGATCAAATGTTCCAACCATCTCGTTACAGTGCAAAAGCGTCAGTTACCAGCACCAGCGCTACATCAAAGAAGATCTGACACGAGAACAAGAGCATGCCTCAGAAGGAAATGGATTAACGGCATTGTGCAAACAAATGTAATGAGACTATCCCGTGCCATCCATCCGGCGCTGGAGCGTCAACTGTAGCTCCCCACGCCGCTTGATGGCAAAAAGGAAAATTATGTAATAAAGTGGAGCATCACAAGTTGCCAGGTAAAGATGGAGATTTGTTTCAAGAAATCAGAACATTAACAGGCGAATTCAGCCACCATTACATGTAATACAAGACAGGAATGGTAACAATTTAAAAGATAGTAAAGATCCACAAGAAAAAATGGAAGGAGTGCTGTGGTGAAATGTATGAAGACACAACAAAGAACTCAGATACTATACATAGGGGTGTAGAGAAAGAACATAATCTTTTTCAGAGGAACTACGATCAGCAATACAAAGCCTGATGATAGGAAGTCACCAGGTTGTGATGACATACCAGCAGAACTAATCCAAGCAGCAGGAGAAGCCAGCGTCCTATCTATCATTCTCTATGTGTAATATACGGAATAACGCTACTTGGCTAAAAAAAAAAAAAAAACATGGAAGAGAACGATGTACACACCTCTACCAAAGATATAAATTTGAAACAGTTCTCCAGTGATCTAACATCGCACTAGTAAGTCCTGCTAGCAACTGCCTCAAGTGAATGATCACGAAGAGGATGGAATGTAATTTAGAGTAAGAACTACACGAAGTGAAGGAAGGTGTCAGTCACGGAAAAGAATTTATCAACAACATTATATCATTATCAACAAGCAGCTGTAAGAGTAGACGATGAAAGATCAAACTGCTTTTAGATGAAAAATTACTAGCCTCTCTAGAGTCTATTTTTGATTGCTTTTGTTTCCATATGTATGCACACTTCTCCAGTAGTCCTCCAGCGTTATTCCGGATATTCACACATAGAAAATGATAGATATGGACGCTGGCTTCTCCTCCTGATTGGATTAGTTCTGCTGGTATGTCATCACAAGCGTTCGGCATGTGATAAGTCTTAATGTCTCGTCGTGGGGTTTAACATGAGAAATGTTGCTGTCGCGTTTACAGTACGACACTAGCCACAGCCAGACAGCAGGAAACAAGGAGGCTTGGTAGTGAGAGAGAGAGTGAGAGAGAGAGAGAGAGAGAGAGAGAGAGAGAGAGAGAAAGAAAGAGAGAGAGAGAGTATGAACTGGAGATATTAAGACACAGGCAACGAGAAGCCGAAAAGTTAGGGTCAATAAGTGAGAGACGGAAAGAGGGCGGGGGTGAAGAAAGAAAGAGAAAATAGTGTAGAGTATTACAAGGTAAAGAATATGACAAAGAATGATACTGGAAAAAGAAACAGAGAAAAGGGGATATGACATATGGTCAAGAACAAGCAAGAGAGAGGCAAGATGTGGGCAGAAAGGGGAAGGGAATATGTAGAAAAGCGAGTTAGCACTAATGGTGATGTAACGTGAGACAGAACGAGAGATGGCATATAGGGAAATGCCAGACAGACATATGGGAGGATGTTGAAACAATACAGATAGCATAAAGAAAAATGGGAGGGAGGGATGGAGAGAGAGAGAGAGAGAGAGAGAGAGAGAGAGAGAGAGAGAGAGAGAGAGAGAGAGAGAGAGAGAGAGAGAGAGAGAGAGAGAGAGAGAGAGAGAGAGAGAGAGAGATTACTAAATCTAAAGGTGGGGGGGAACAGGGGCATAGTGCAGACTAATGCAGAAAAAATCGCGTTACAACCATAGACACCGGTATTCAACATCATCATGTAAGTTTTTTTTGTTTTTTTTGGCAACATGTCAGTTGAAATCTAATCCGAGTAGGTTTTCAGGTTCCGAACTATACTACATATTCCGCTTGACGTAATTTTCTGAAGCTTGCAAAATCGGTCATGTAGGGGTACTCAATGTTGGATTAATTTGGTGTTCATTATATTTGGTTATTAGCCGGCTCTGTGTGTGTGTGTGTGTGTGTGTGTGTGTGTGTGTGTGTGTGTGTGTGTGTGTGTGTGATTGTTCTTAGAGATAGCTGTTGGGTGTTATTAAATAGTTAAATAGCTTTACGTTAGGGTTAGAGTTACACGTTGGTGTTACGTTTAGGGTTTCAATAGTATACAAAGGCGTTCTCGGGGCGTATTTGCGGATCCAATCCTCAGAAGCGATAGGGTTTTACTTTATATATCCTTTAAAAAGTGGTGGGTATATGACAAGTGTACCGTTATAGATGTTTTTAAAAGTGGCGGGTAACCACTCTTTATTGGTTGTAGTGGGTATGGCTTAGTGTCATAAGCGCTGTGGGATCATTAACATCATACATATGTTCAGTGGTAGGGTAAGGGTTACAGGTTAGGGTCTTTCAGTAGTGTGTGTGTGTGTGTGTGTGTGTGTGTGTGTGTGTGTGTGTGTGTGTGTGTGTGTGTGTGTGTGTGTGTGTGTGTGTGTGTGAAAAATAATTTTAACACTATAAAATAAAATTAAAATTAAACATTTAAAATTAAACAAAATTTAGAAATAAGAAAATAAAAAGAGCGGTTATTATTGCCTGTAGTGGGCATGGATTGGTGTCATAAACATTATCATACTACCCTTGGCGGTGTGTAATAGCGTTTTCATAGGGAAATATGTTGGCCAAATTAAGAAATATGTTGGCCAAAGTAAGAAATATGATGGCCAAATTAGGAAATATGTTGGTCAAAGTAGATAATATGTTGACCACATTACGAAATGAGTTCGTTATATTATAATTGTAATGGTAACAGCAAGATCGAGAGGAAGAGAACAGCGGGAAGACAGAGAAGTAAATACCTGGATGTCTTGGCCACATGGTATGGCTGAGACAAGAACACTGAGCTGATCTACCACTCTGGTGAACGCTGGAAATGGTGATACATAATCGCCCATGTTTATCGAATGGCACATGATGATGATGATGGTAACAGCTGTTGCTTCTAGGCAATTATCTAGGTTCTTAGAGTATGTCAGAGTTCAGCCTAATAAGCCCTGATGTGAAAATACAAAATTAATATCTCCTAACAATACAATATCCGTGCCTCTATGTCTGTAATAATAGCCTGTCTTGATGTTTGTAAAATATGTGGTGGGTGGCTATGGTACAACAGCTGTCTGTCATCACTGGTGGTTGGCTGTGGTACAATAGGTGTTGTGGGCTATTAAGTTAACTATTGTGTATGTACGTGTTGTTACTAACTTGTATTGGGCAGATGGTCTCCTTGTTAATCCTATACGTTGTAAATATTTCCCATCAGTCTGATTTGTTCAAAATGGCTGTACCAAGACCAGTCTTGTGTGTTGCTATACAACAAAATAGTGTACATTAAAGAAGGAAATACGACGGCATGGTTTATTGGGGTCAGTTTATGCTCTGTTTATAGGTGTAGTAGTAGTAGTAGTAGTAGTAGTAGTAGTAGTAGTAGTAGTAGTAGTAGTAGTAGTAGTAGTAGTAGTAGTAGTAGTAGTAGTAGTAGTAGTAGTAGTAGTAGTAGTAAGTGAGAACAATTAAGAAAATAAAATGTTGAAAACAAACTGATGAATACGTGAACTTACAAACTGATGAAAACAACTTTCAAAGACTGACGAAACCATCAACATACCACAACTGTTGACAAAGACATAAAGTTATAAAATGACCAAGACATGAATGAATTTTAAACAAGGACGACAAAGACATGAACTTACCAAAGCTGATGGCGAAGATGGGCACATATAAACACTGACCAAAACAAATAAACTTACAAAAACTGTTGACAAGGACATGAACTTACTAAAAACTGCTGATGACGATATGAACTTACCAAACAGGGACACAGTTGTTAAACATGAGGGTCACTTCTGTATGACGTGGGGGACATTTATGTGCGCCATCAGGGACACTTCTGTATGAGGCGAGGAAGATATGAAATGACAAGTGGACACATTTGTGAGTAAGTGGGGCAGTTTATAAGAGCATGTGTGCAAAATGTGAGAGCTAGTGGGCAAGTTGAAAGGGCAAGTCGACAAGTTGTGAGAGCAAGTGAGAAATTTGTGAGGGTAAGTGGGCAATTTATTAGGGCACGATGACAAGTTGTGATAGAAAGTGAACAGTTTGTACGCCCAAGTGGGAATGTTGTGAGGGCAAATTGACAAGTTGTGAGAGGAAGTGGACAATACCAAAGCAGATTATAGCATAACTGATGCCGAAGACATGCACTTACCAAGACTTCTGATGAAGACATGAACTTACCAAATGATGAGGATGTGAGCTTAAACAGAGACTGATGACGATTGCAGAAAAAAAACTAATGATTAAAACACACATTTACCAAAAACGGACACAGTTGTAAGACATGTAAGACACTTCTGTATGACGTGAGTGGCATATTTGTATGACATGTGGAACAATTCTCTGAGAGGTGTATTTTTGTTTGACTTGCGGGCCACTTCTGTAAGAGGTGAAAGGGCACTTCTATATGACTTGGGGAACAGATTTGTATGCTATGATGGACACTTCTGTATTAGGTGACAGACACCATTGTACGATATATTGGCCACTTCTGTCTTAGGTGAGGGACTGGTTGTATGACAGGAAGGACACCTTTGTACGACATCAGGGACATTTCTCTACTACGTGAGATGGACTTTTGTATAAAATGAAGGCCAGTTCTGTATGAGGTGAAGGGGCACTTCTCTATGACTTAGAGCAGTAGTTCTCAACCTTTTTTGGCCCATGCCCCCTTCACCATATATTCAGAACGCCCTTCCACCCCCCCCCCTTTCGTATTTCCTACCTAAAAATTTGGCCTGTGCCCCTCTTTACCATATTTTCAGTACGTCATTCCCCCCTTTCGTATTTCCTACCTAAAAATCCCGCCCCCCCCCTACACAGTATACATAATAATGGAAGCTAAATTTAATAGCACATACTAAAACCAGTCTAGAGGCCCACATAAAACATGATTTGTGGGTCTACTTACTTTATAAATTGAATTTTGGAAGGGTGAGGTGTACAGAACCGTACAGTATAAAGGGAAAAACAATTAAAAGTAATTGGTTCTTGTATTAACGCGATATTGAAATAATCTTACCCTCCCCCCTGGAAACCCTAAAATCCCCCCCCCCCCTCATGGGGAGAGAATTCCCCACCGGTTGAGAACCACTGACTTAGAGGATACATTTGTATGCTATGAGGGACACTTCTGTATTAGGTGATGAATACCTTTATATGACATTTGGGACACTTCTGTCTTAGGTGAGGAACACAGTTGTATGACAGGCGGTACACTTCTATGTGAGGTGAGAAAGATATGAATTAAAGGACACTTCTGAATGAGATCAGGAAGACAGGTGTATGGCATATGCGACTGTGAGCTATATAGTTGTATGAAAACAATGGACACTTTTCTATATCATTCACGTGCCATAACCTTATGTCACGAGGTAGCCATCTTTCTGTATTTTATTGTTTGGTCATCTGTATTTGTTGTTCGTTTTGATTCGACAGTCAAAGTACAGAAGATATATAGCAGACCTTTAAGTGGCAGAATTGAAGAAAATATGGCAGGGATGGTTGAAGTTTTTGATGATGTGAAATGTGAAAGAATTGATGCGAAGAATGAAACTGCAGCTCAAAGAATAGGAGACATGTGACTAGCCGATAATCCTTGGAGAGTTGAGGAATTCGGTGATGATCAATGGTAAATTTATAATAACCACGCAGATCAATAGAACGATTTGGAATACAAACTCAAGAGAACAATGAAGAACATGTACTTAATGGAATATAATGCACAGACAGTTGTAGCTGGTGGTGATGTGATACAGATCGATAATAACAAGGAGGATAGCCTTTGGAGAAAATATATCAGGTAAATTGAATCCTACTAAATATGGATACACTTAATATTTCCAGAAAGGACACATTTGATGCAGATAATATGATGAGAACTGAAGGTGATTATAGTAATATATTTAATTGATAATGTAATAGTGTAATTATTATGTAGTTAAAAATGTGTTAATGTGTGAGGTCAATCCCATAATCAACCGCAGATTGGCTGGTAAAATCAAACTGGTTGCCACAGTGACACTGCTCATTGCTTGCATCATTCAGTAGGCTTTTAGCTCACTACACACCAACCTACAGTCGCATTTGTTCAGGAACCGTGAACGAAGAAACATGCACACTATTACAGCCTTTCCCGCCAGCTGTGAAATTCATGGTGTTATTCGTAATTCTTCAAGCAGAAGAACAATCTGCTCAGAACAAGTTAGTAACAATACACACATACACAATAGTTAACATTCATACTCCACAACACCCATTGCACCTTGTCTAACCACCAGTGATGACAAACAGCTGTTGTACCATAGACACTCACATTTTTATAACATCCAGACAAGCTACTATTACAGACATATAGTGGCATGAATATTTTATTGTTAGGAGATATAAATCGCGTGTTTTCACATACGAGCAAATAGGTTGAACTCTGACATATTCTAACAACATATATAATTGACGAGAAACAACAGCTGCTACTATACTAATAATATAACCAACATATTTCCTAATGTGGCCGACATATTTCGTAATTTGGCCAATATATATCCTCATTTGGTCAACATATTTCTTAATTTTACCAACACATTTCCAATTTATGTGCCATTATATATTACTGTAACCTTAACACACCACCAAGGATATGATGATAGTGTTTATGACGCCAATCCACGACCACTACAGACAATAATAACCGCCTTGTTGTTTTTTTTTGATTTAATTTTTACTATTATATATTATATTCACACACAAACACACACAAACACACACACACACACACACACACACACACACACACACACACATATATATATATATATATATATATATATATATATATATATATATATATATATATATATATTACTATTGAGATACCATAACCCTACCTTGTAACCCGAACCCATACCCCTAAATCTGTGTATGACGAACGATGATGTTCCTACAACACTTATGACACTAAGTCATACCCACTGCAATCAACAAAGAGAAGTCAATAGCAAGTTTTAAAAATAAATCGATAACGGTCACTTGTCATGTACTCACCACTTTTGAAAAGGTATAAAGGGGGGGGGGGGGGAAGCCTATTGCTTCTGAGGGTCGGATCCGCAAGTACACATCGAAAACGTCATTGTATACTATTGTAACCCTAAACATAATACTAACTTGTAAATCTAATCCAAATTTCAAGGTTTTGTAATAATACCCATCGACAATCTCTCTCTCTCTCTCTCTCTCTCTCTCTCTCTCTCTCTCTCTCTCTCTCTCTCTCTCTCTCTCTCTCTCTCTCTCACACACACACACACACACACACACACACAATAACCAAAAATAATTAAAACCAAATTAATCCACCAGGGACTATCCATATATTAGCGATTTTCGCAGGCTCCAGAAAGTGACGTCAAGCGGAATATTTAGTATCGCTAAAGAACCAGGCCCTCGCAGGCCCAGAGCCAGAAAAACTACTCGAATTGTGTCTATAATGCTACTCTTGTCGCACTCACCACACCTGCGTAAAACTCCATCCCTTGCAAGTTTTCCTTCCTAGTGCACCATCATCCACCAGGTGTCTGCAATACACTGTGCCTATCTTCATGCCTCTTTTCCCATGTGCCATGCCATCAATCACTCTTTTCACAAGCTATGACACCCACATGCTCAAAATATAGCGGTATAAATTATTTTAAAAAGGGTTTATCGTCGTCGTCATCATGTGTCATGTCGATAAGTCAGGGATGGTCACGGTTTGCCAGCTCACATCATCACCAGTCGTGGACCAGGTCTGTTTTTGACCCGATTATTCCATGTTTGGGTATTTATCTTTTCCCAGCATTTTTCCTTATCACGCTTGACAAATGTCACTAAGCTCTTAAGTTTATTTCTCCCATAACGTGTTCAGAATATGTCGAATGTCTGCGTCTAATTTCTCTAATACATTTACAGTTTTTAGCGGTAAATCTGGAGGGGAAGAGAGGCGGGGGCGGCATGGGGCAAGAATATACTGGACAGTTTGATACCGTGGAATGGGAGATGTCGTATACTGTCTCACTAGCAGTGAAGATCTCCTCAAATCCAACCCCATTATACAAGAACATAAACTGCAATCACCACCTATATGATTTCAACTTGGGGGAAAAAGAGTCAATCGACACTGCCCAGATGAAAACCGCACAGATCACGAATCGGAGCAAATACGTGAAATAACGGACTGGATCAAAGAATATAAATGATGGCGCACAAGTAAACATCTTCCTGTTTTACACAAAGCCAAGACGCGAGGTAGAAGACATTGAGGGACAACCGGCAACATCTACAAACAAACATGAAAGACAACAGAAGTAGAAACCTACAGCGAAGTTGAACAACGCTGAGTCCTAAATCCTGAAACCAGTGTCAGTGTTTACAGCCATTCAAGAGAATGCAGGTAAACAATGCTATATTTTATATTAGTTTAGTTAGTCTGTGAGCCTTTTTCCCAGAAGAAGCTGGAAAGTGATTACTGTAAACCATGTGGTTAGTTCTTAAGAAATTAATTTAGTGAAACTAAATAATATATTCAGTTATCATAATCATAGATAAATTTACATTTGGACAATCCAGTGAGTTTCCTTTTCTTCTAGTAAACAACTTATTTAATGTGAAGCATTAGATCTAGTTGTACATTGTATTCTTAAGAAGCTAAACTCAATAAGCAGGAATTTAGAAGTTGGTGAGTAACTTATGATTTAAGAAGGCTAAGAATACTTAGTTCAGTAAAAAGAAACTATTTTACATGTGTCGACACTGGTAAGAGAAATTAGTGTAATGTATAACAAAAGTGCATGAGCACCTGAGATGTAAATAGATTTCTATAGGGATCATAATTGTTGGTGTTGGGTTAAAGCACACATGTGGTGAGGCAATGTATTTTCACTGTTGTTAAACATGTGGAATTAATATTTGTGCCACATAATAATGCTTAATCAACTGCCATGCAAGAGTGGTTATGATGCATGATGGATGAATGTGGGTTATGTATATCACATAAATCTATACATTTGATGAGAGCATGTGGTGATCCATGTGTAAGTTCATTATAGCTAACCATGAGGAATCATCATTTGTGGCTCTCATAATTTTGCCTAAATATCACATAATTCCATGTAATTGATGAGAGCTTGTGGTGATCCATGTGTATTTTCATTATTGTTAAACATGAAGAATCATCCTTTGTGACTATCATAAGTAGGCCTAATGATCACACAAGTCTATGTCATTGAAGAGAACATGCCTGTGGTGAGTCATGTGTGATTTCAATTTTGTTAAACAGATGTGCATGTATCATTTGTGAACCACATCAGTATGAATGACTAATTATCATCCAGTAAAATATTACAATTTCTGATGAAGGATGGTGAAATGATGAGATTTCATTGTAATGTCATTGGTGTTGAATCTGTGAATTTATCATGGGTAAAGCACATGCATATGCTTGATTGTCATCCATACAGATATGATTGTGTCTGATGAATGATTGTGAAATGATTATCCATGCACATATGAATATTAAGTCAGATGAAGAGACATGCTGAGAAGGGCATAAGCGAGCAATCAATCTCATGACAGAAGCCCAATTTTCTGTATAATGTCCTGTCTATCACAAGAGAATATGTTTGGCATAACCCAAACACTAATTAATCATTTAGTGCACTCCGACGCCTGACACTACTTCGCATAATATATCATTCATGATACCATCATCTCGGTTTGTGCCCTAAGCATGACACAACCCATATATCATGCATACTACAAGCATCTGGTTTTGTGTCTTAAGCAAAATCCCATTTTGTATTATAGATCACTCATGTTACAACATATGGGCTAGTGTCCTGAAGATTGTAAATATGATGATTGTAATGATAATGATGATGATTGTAATGAAGATGATGACTGTAATGATGATGATGATGATGATGATGATGATGATGATGATGATGATGATGATGATGATGATGATGATGATGATGATATAATGATAATGATGAGAATGATGATGATGATTGTAATAACAATGATGATAATGATAGTGAGAATGATGATGATGAATGAATTACAAGCACATTATAGAAAACATGAACAGGAGGGAAGATACTCGCATTGAACCTTGTGATCAGAAAAGAATTCACCTGAATAATATACAAGACTTGAGACCATGAAGTACTTATATTGGTTATAAGCAAATACTCATTGCAATGGGGAATGATTTTTAAAACCCTTAATGTATGGGACCCTTTTTCTTTAATGGCAGAAGATGGAGAGAAGATAACTCGGTACAGAAGAGGATGATCAACATAATTGTCAAATTCCAAATCAATCAAGGTATTACTTAACCTGGAGACCTGAGGACAGGCATAGGTGAAGACGAAACTGCACATTTGCTAGTTTAAACCTTGAACACCTGATAGTGGAAGATGGGATGGAGAGCAAACAATTATGTTGGTGATAACTAACTGAGAGCACCAAGACTATCTTTCTCCTATGTTTATTGTTCTCTAGAAACAAGATTCCTTTTATTGATTTCACCTGTTATTTTTCTTGAAAAGTACAGCATTACAATTCTAATGTCATTTTGATGGTATGATTAGATGTATGTTGATTGCTGAAATTTCAGATAGTGGCTAAGTACAGCTAGATCCAGACCTGACTAGGTTGAATGCAGCACTTGTGAATGCAGCACTTTGTGAATGTAGCACCTTGTTGAGTAAACACCTTGTAGAGTGATGCCCTTGATGAGTAGTGCAGGCAGCTATTCACCTGCAAGATTTCCTCTGCAAAGGACAGGTATCCAAATTTACTTAGTCTATTTAGCAAAGGAGAAATAGAGCCAATATTCTGCTCAGACCTGGAACAGATCAAAACGAAGAAGAAAACAACATACATCCATTTATTGTAGCCAGAGGGATGAGGAGAATCCATAGTGCATATTTCTTTATTTCAGTTATCCTTATGCCAGTTGAAATTGAGCAGTACATGTAACTGACCGACAGAGATATTGTTGGTGATATAACCAATATGTGTAGCACATAAATGATGTATTGTTATCATTAGATGTATATATCCTTATTGAATTAATAAGATTGTAATTTTTTTGAATGCAATGCTTACCACCTAAGTTTATGTTTATTAAATCATAAAAATGAGGTCATGTCATTTATTTAGTGTTTTTACTTGTCATAGTCAATCGTTTTAACAACCCTAGATAAAATTAGGTTAACTGAGAGAGGAGAGGCAAAGAACCACCAAAAGGGGATTTAGGGTATAAAGGGGAAATACTTGTAATTGTTTTCCTAGAGGTATTCCTTGGTTCTCTGAAACTCTATTTATGGACTCAAACAACTGAGCCATTAAAGGTTAACATAATTAAACGGGCAGGATCACATTGGGAAAGAGAAACTTAGTATCCTTTATCTCTTTGGGATTGGGCCATTAATCCAGACATCCGACAGGGGAACAGATTGGCAGAAATGATTGGTAGCACACGAGACAAAAGCCCGTGTTTTACAGGCGTCCCTAAAGGTGAAGCAAAGAATATAAACACTAGACCTTATGGGCATGTCCGAAAAGGTAATTACACAGAGTTGGTCTGAGACTGGCTATCTCAAATCAGACAACATCCAACTAACCATGAGCTGGTCTACAAAGGCTTGGCATAAGTGACTGTGAGCTTAGATGCCACAATAAAATTTAAGGGAAGAAGAAGACGCGAGACTGAAGGCTGTGGACAGACATAATCACCAGAGCCGCACGGCAAAAAATATAAGAAGAATGCTACTTACTACTTACAAAAATAATTGACAACTGACCATATATATATATATATATATATATATAATATATATATATATATATATATATATATATATATATATATATATATATATATATGGACACACACACACAGAGCTAGTCGTCGACTTACGACCTATGCAACTTACGACCATTCGACTTTACGACCACAATCACTAGCCATATTAGATTTAAGATTTATTAACTCGAGTCTAGTGCTTCCACATTGACGTGGATAGGCCTTAGGTTCATACCAGAGTGCGATCAGCGTTGCCAATAGTGGGTTGTGCTTAATATTTAAAGATTTATTTTTGCCTCAATTAGCAGTCGAACGGCGTTGTCTGCAAAGATCAGGTTGTGTGGCGGTTTATTCCATGCTCAGTCTTCGTAGACAGATGGATAACCTGATTTTTGCAGATGATGCTGCAGTTACGACCCACTCTGAGGAAGAATTACAATGTCTACTATCTGCATTTTCCAATGCTTATCCAGAATTTCGTTTAACTATTAGCAAAAAGAAGACACAGATTATGTCACAAGGTGCACATGGGGTACCATCAATCTTTATTGACGACGCCGAACTAGAGATGGTAGACCATGTAATAATAATGTTTCCTATAGTATTTTCCATACCTGTATTTTGTATGTTTTGCAAATATTAAACCAGGTGTACATGCACAGTTAATGCAGTGTTTTTCTTAAACCTGATGATGTAAAACTAAGAAACAAAATGGTGTAGAGATGATACAAATGGCACAAAATGAACATCGAAAATTATGATTTATAACAATAATAAAAGAAATTTATTATATAATTTAACTTAAATAATTTTATAACATCACTTCACATTACTGTACACATAGCGAACTCAACTTACGACCAAATCGTGTTACCGGTCTGTCGGACCCGATCGTGGTCGTAAGTCGACGACTAGCTCTCTCTCTCTCTCTCTCTCTCTCTCTCTCTCTCTCTCTCTCTCTCTCTCTCTCTCTCTCTCTCTCTCTCTGTGTGTGTGTATGTGTGTTGCATATCCTATTTACAGGACATTGCAGTCACCACCAGCATTTTTCAGCTGCTGTTGATGTCTTGGCAAGTTTTACGTTCAGTAGTTTGCGGCCATATTTTAGAATGGAAATATCAATATGATTTAATAGTTTGTGACATTAAATTACCAAGACTATTTCAGTCGACTGACTTGCAGGCAGTTACTTCAGCCACCCAGAAAATAAACACATTTAGAATGAGACGAGTATCCAAGCAGTATTTCAACTATAATATAACACAACTGTAAATATAATAATCGATTGTAAACGCCGTTTGAAAACTAATTGATTTACGTAGATACAAACATTATTAGCTGCAATGTGTGATATATATATATATATTAGTTCTACTCCTTTTTCGTGTGTATACCTACCAGAATAAATTATTGCGTGTTTTTCGTTTATAATTTTGCCTGATCCCTTCCATCTCATCTCACTTATGCCCAGAATATTCAATTTCATACTTTCCATTTCATTTACAACACTGTGTAACTTTCCAAGCTCACTTAACGTTCTAACATTCCATGTACCTATTTTAAACTTATTTGTTTTAATTAAGATGCTGCCTTCAGTCTTTGGTTGACGATTGGAAATTGGTGAAGAACAGTATGGATTTGTGGAAGGAAAAGGTACAATCAATGAAATGTACACATTACGATCATTATTAGAAAGATCAGTAGAGACAAAGTAAGACATATTTGTGCTTCATAGATTATACTAAGGCATTTGATAAAGTAAAACATGATGAACTGATTAAAATGTTAGAAGATATTAACATTGATGGGAAAGAGCTGAGAATAATAAAAAATATTTACTGGAACCAAACAGCAACAATTAATATAGGAAATAAAGAAGGAAATTATGAACACATAAAGTTGGGAGTAAGACAGGGATGTGTTTTGTCACGGGATCTCTTTTCCCTTTATAGCGAAGTAATAATGAGAGATCAAAGAAAAACCCCTATGCAGATGCAGATGACACAGTATTGATAGCGGATAATTCAACAGATCTACAACAACTGTCGGATATTGTAGTAACAGAGTGTGCAAAGAAAGGACTCTCCTTGAATATCAAGAAAACAGTAACAATGGTGATATCAAAGAAACAGGTAACACCCAAGAAAACAGTAACAATGGTGATATGAAAGATTCAGGTAACACCCAAATGTGAAATAGAGATAGAAGGGAAAATTCTTCACCAAGTGGATAGTTTTAAATATCTAGGGACATTTATAACATCAGATGGGAGATGCACAACGGAGATTACGAACAGAATATGGCAAGCAAGGGCTGCATTTCAAAAAATGAAGAATATCTTATACAATAAGTCGCTAGCACTGAATGTAAGAAAGAGAGTGCTGAAGAGCTATATAGAACCTGTTTTGCTGTGAATCTTGGAATATAAATGAGCAAATTAGGAAGAGATTGGAAGCAAAAGAGATGTGGTTCCTTAGACGAATGTTGCGAATTCCTTGGACTGCCAAAGTAACTATCGACGAATGTCTTAAAGAGGCTAGCAAAAATAGAACATTATATACAACAATAAAAAAAAGAGACAAACAGCTTTTTTTGGTCATGTGATGAGAAGAGAGGCGCTGGAGAACATCGTGACAACTGGAAAGATCGAGGGGAAGAGAGGCAGAGGCAGACCATGAGAAATGATGCTGGATGGATTGCGACGGTGGCATGGAGGAATATCAACAGTAGAGTTGATCCAGAAAACCAAAGACAGTTCTGTGGAGGGTCATGAACACCTACGCCAGTCGGCACGGCACATATAGTCAAATCAACAGCCCTATCTATGTGACGATAGATATTTTAAATCACCATGTTCACCAAATATTTACGACATCCATACATACTTAGCCGGTCTCTCTGGCTGAGGGGTTACAACACTTTCTCCGTAATCCCGTTTATCACGCAGAGTCTCGTAGCGGGAGAGAACTGGGAGCGGTTCGACCCCCGCTGGTGACTTGCGGGATACTGAGCCGGCCGCTCAGAAAGCAATGGCAAACTACTGAGCGTAATCTTGCCAAGAAATCAACAGACAGCTGAAAGATGCTGCTGTTGACAGCGATGTCCTGTAAAGGACATGCAAAAAAATAAAAAAAATACATACTTATAGTAACTTCACTGGGTAACAAATGTGACATATATATTCAGGAAAATTGTAAATGTTAGTCCGTAATTTCCGACACCCTGGCAACATTTGGAACAGTCTCACATTTTGATCGTAGCTTGTCATATAAATATCATGTACAGCGTACAATTATTACATGCAAATATGGCCTGGTAGACTGGCGGCTACCCACACGGGAAATAGACGATCTATCTGATCTAGTCTTCTAATCCTATTGGTAATTGATGTTCTTCTGCTTCTTCTGCGTTCATCCAGAGTTTTTTTTTTTTTCGGATGTGATTGCGTTGTGCCTGTTTACAGCAAAGCTGCGTTCTTGCGCCGTTAGGCCGACACATCCGACTTCTGCGGGCATTTGTTGACCAGGTTAACCATCCCGGGGTAATTGATGTTGATATGGGTATTTTAACACCAACTGCTTCAGAGCGGGGGAAACTGGCCGGGTGCAGAATGGAGGTATCTTCTTCTTCTTCGTTCATCCGGAGTTTTTTTTCGGATGTGATTGCGTTGTGCCTGTTTACAGCAGAGCTGCGTTCTTGCGCCGTTAGGCCGACACATCCGACTTCTGCGGGAATGGAGGTATGAGAACTGGCTTGAACTGCA
This sequence comes from Cepaea nemoralis, assembly GCA_014155875.1. Classification (NCBI taxonomy): domain Eukaryota; kingdom Metazoa; phylum Mollusca; class Gastropoda; order Stylommatophora; family Helicidae; genus Cepaea; species Cepaea nemoralis. The sequence continues at coordinate 169,930 of JACEFZ010027287.1, read as the reverse complement.
CACGAGATACCTTCATCAAAATGTGTCAACTTAGGCTGAAGACGGCGACGCCTTGACCTACGCTGGTACAGGCCTGGATCTATATGTGAGTCACTAATCACGACCGACAGCCATTGCTTGGTAGTCTGAATAATCTCAAAGGAAGTCGAATAAGGTCATACGTGGTACAGGCAGCAGATACCATAAGCAAGATTACCTCAATGAAAAAGGAATGAAATATTAGAAGCCCATCAATAGATAAAAAAATGCCGGCAGACATGAAACAATTATTATTATTATTTTTAGCATATCCTTTACAGGACCTCGCTGTCAACACCAGCATCTTTCAGCTGTTATGTTGATTTCTTGGCAAGATTACGCTCAGTAGTTTGCCATTGCTTTCTGAGCGGCATGCTCACATACCCCGTAAGTTACCGATGCGATTCGAACCACTGCTGATTCTTACCGTCATCACGTTACCGACGAGAGTATACGAGATTACGGAGAAAAGTCATAACCTCTAAGCCACGAAGCCGGCCATGAAACAATAGTGGTTAGAAATTTGGATAAGGTTTTCAGCTAGAGTCGTAGTGGAGAGAGAGAGAGAGAGAGAGAGAGAGAGAGAGAGAGAGAGAGAGAGAGAGAGAGAGAGAGAGAGAGAGAGAGAGAGAGAGAGAGAGATGGAGAGAGGTTGAGAGAGACGGAGATGGAGAGATGGAAAGAGGTTGAGAGAGACGGAGAGAGAGAGAGAGAGAGAGAGAGAGAGAGAGAGAGAGAGAGAGAGAGAGAGAGAGAGAGAGAGAGAGAGAGAGAGAGAGAGAGAGAGAGAGAAGGTTATTGCTGGCCAGGATGGAGGCTACAGTTCTACATTCTCAAATATGAAGATGGGGTGACTGCGATCACTGCGACTTTGGGGTGGCTATCGAGATATCAGAGCAATCAGAGTGTTTGAGTCTGAGTCCGTATTAAGTAAAGTTCTTCTTCTTCTTCTTCTTCTTCTTCGTTCATCCGGAGTTTTTTTTTCGGATGTGATTGCGTTGTGCCTGTTTACAGCAGAGCTGCGTTCTTGCGCCGTTAGGCCGACACATCCGACTTCTGCGGGCATTTGTTGACCGGGTTAACCTTCCCGGGGACGTAAATTTCAAAATGGAAAGACGTGGCATGAGTTGGTACCATGCAAAGACACAGTTCTCTTACAAAAACTGACATGGATATACCGTCCAGGTCCTGCTGGATTAGGAGGCAACGAGCGAGTCATTTGCTGGCTTCAACATTGCCGGTAGTTGAACACTCTGATTGACAAGGGAGACATTCTGAACACTATCTATGAACGACTGTTAGGTAAAGATACATACGAGTAAAAATGATGAAACAACATATCGGAGGATGCTTGAATTTCGACTTCAATGTGGTTCCATCAAGGAGGGGCATATTAACAAACTTAGATATCACATCAATAGGTGCAAGTCACTCTCACAGATCAACTGATAGTGAATTGGACCTCTAGCTTTTTCGGACAAGGACGAACAACCCGAAGGACCCGTATGCACGTTAAAAATTATCCAGCAGTTGCAGATGAAAATGAGGTGGAAGGAGGGGCTGTTGCCCAGGTTTAATGTTTAAAATGTGAAAACCTACCCATAGAAATATGGATAGGATGTGTGATTCTAGCATACACGGAATTTGATCCTCGCCGGTGGTACGGTAACCGTGTACTGTGATAACATCCTCCTTGTGTGATCTATGGCAGGAGACTGGATCATGTCAGGACATAACCGTTTGCACTGAGAGTGATCCTCTAATCCAGTGGTTCTCAACCGGTGGGGAATTCCCTCTCCACCCGGGGAGGGGGGGGGGGGGGGGGGGGGTTGTGAGGGTTTCCGGGGTGGGGAGGGGGGAGAATTAGGATTATTTCAAGATCGTGTTAATACAATAACCATACACTTGATATTGTTTTTCGCTCCATTCTTTACGGTTCGGTACTTCTCGCCCGTCTGAAATTTGTGTTATAACGTAAGTAGACCCGCAATTACATTTTATGTAGATGTCTAGACTTGTTCTAGTATCTGTTATTAAATTTAGCCTCCATTTGTACATATACTGTGGAGGGGCGAGGGGTGGGGGATTTATAGGGAGGAAATAAGAACGGGGGAGAATGACATTCTGAACATACAGTGAAGGGGTGCATGGGCCAAAAAAAGGTTGAGAACCACTGCTCTAATCAACGGCCCCCCCCCCCTTCCCCGCCTGACCCAATGGTGAATCGCTACAAAAAAAGAATGTAACAACGGCGATACCAGTGAGCCAAGGCTTGGCAGACTTGGGGAAACTCGCAACTGTTAACACTCAGTTTCGGTGCTCATGTGTTAATACCGGGATTTTTTATTTTCCCGCTCGCTCTCTTTGAACTAAAGCGTAGTCCACACACGCTATTTATAGTAGTACGGGCTGAATTTTGCGTGTGGATTAGCTTGCCCGTTTACGATCAGGCGAACTCACTCTGACTTTTGAAATATTTGTAATTTACGTCCCCAAGTCAAAGACGAGAAATCAACATTTTAGTCCAACTGACCGGTGTAGGAGTTGAACCAACTCCCTCGGCATCAGCACTCAGGAATTTTACGAATGAGCGCTCTTATCCATTCGGCCATGCTGACCTCCAGACCGGGTTTTAGCTGTAATGCCACGACAAGTTTACTGCTGTTATTGGAAAACATTTCAGAAAGTAACCCTTACCCACTGCGGCTTATCGGGATGCCACCGGACCAAGACTTTCTCGGTTTTCCTCTTGTCTATATTTACTCGTGTATATCGCATCTGGGCGCTTTTGTGCGTGGTTACTCTTAACTCGTTTACTTTCAAATTACTTGTTCGACCTTGCATCCAGGTTTTTACATGATCTCTTGTGTAAAAATCATAAGCTTCAGGTAAGATCTACAGGAGAGTCATGAAACTATGCCTCGCGGCAGTAAGCGCAGGTAAAGGCATCAAAGGTGCGCTATACAAATGCCAGGTATGTGATTGCAGTTTTCCAAATGTACAATGAAACCAGTTGGCCTACTTCGTCACTGTAGTAACTAATCTCCAACACATTGGCTTCCTGACGTCAAACTGCCTTGCTATCTTGTGTTTTGTGTTCTGATGCGATAACCGTATTGTTCGTTTATGTGTGCTAATGTTTCTCTGACTACTCTGTAATCTTAAACCACATTTAAAGCGATAAACAACATGTCGCTTTCCTCCTACTAGTTCAGGCTACTCAAATGTTGCTCTGCAGACAAACTGCAATGCGAATAGATGATCAACAGTCCGCAGTCTCTAAAGAAAACTGCACGTAACAACATGCAATTCTATAAGGTTATATTTAGAGATGAGGGAAATGAATTAACTGGTTGAAGGCAGACAGTAATGGCACAGAAACAAAATACTAGATGAGAAAATTAAACAAGATTAGAAGGATTGTGAGCTTTGTACCGAGAAACTGAAAATGAAATTACAATTAGTCATTTAATGTAAAGACAGTAAGCAAACGGGAAGGAATTACATAAGAAACTAGACCTCCCATTTGTTAAGGATGGATAGAATATTATAGTATGTCCCGATTTGAATGCCTTCATTCACGATCAATTATTTTGAAAACTGTCTGTTGCATCGTTATAAAATTTTTCCAGCCGTCTTATATTTACCCCCACCCAAGGAATATGTCTTTGATAGGTCCAAAAACAACTTAAATCATCGAAAGCGGCGACATTTCTTTGATGTTTTGCTGAACAACTAGTGATTTCTCGCTAACAAATTTATGTTTACAGTAATGGAAGCCCCGCCAATTCAGATGACACACAAGGCGTATCCGGATTCGTATGGGAGTGGGTGCAATGAAAGAACTAGCTTAAAAGTCGACAGGGTCGGCTGCATTGCACCGGGTTTTTATCCCATATGGCTCAGTTTCTTTCCGCAGCGCGGAAAGCGTCGTATAAGCACGAACTCCGTATCTCCAGCGACGACCCTCGGGAGTCTCCGAAAAAATGCACTCGTGAAATGAAGGACGCGGCCCGGAATAGAACATACAACCTCGGAGCCCGAGTCAGACAGATTGACCACTTCACCACGGAGAATCCCGAGAGGGGTGCAATGTGTAATATTAGTAAAGACAGAGAATTTACAGAGGCACGGGGTAAATAATTTGTAAATTAACAGGAAAGTAGAAGGAATATATTTCTTACCTTATTTTTCATTTCCTTTTTGTTTCTTCAGCTGCTGGTTAATAAAGTGTACACAAGTATTCATGTTAGCTTTTTATATTGAGTTCGTGAAAGCTTCCAAATAGCTGTGCGTTAATGTGCGTATGGAGTGACCAGAAATGATACCGCAATTTAATCATCATGTTTCCATTTTTAAGGATCTATTCAGCTGTCTGTAGATTGTTCACACGTACACATGGCCGACAGACCCGCTTTGAGTCTTCGTGAAAGACTGTCTACTCTGCTGTTTACCGTTCAGAGACGGAACATGATTACCTGTTTTGCACTATGAAAATAGTTGTCAGTGTCTCTGTAGTGGGTTTTGTTCTTAACGACCAAGATGTTGGTCCTCTTTTCATTGAAGTTTATAGATTGATTCGTATGCACGTGTGTTATCCCCTAATTTAACAACGTGTTTGCTCTCACGTTTCTTGTTATGACACAATATGTTAGTTTCCACCGCAATATTACTCTTCTGTTGGTATTCAATGTGTTTAGTGTGTGTGTGTGTGTGTGTGTGTGTGTGTGTGTGTGTTTTTTTTTTTTTTTTAAATACAGTTGTTTGTCACCGCTGAGGGCTTGCGGAATTGAAAATTCATCACTGTGGAATACAAACTGTTGTCATTGACATTACGCTGATGCTGTAATGTTTAGGGCCTGCAATTCGTCTGAATAGTTGGAGCAAAATATCCCAGTAAGTGTGTACGTAGATTAAGGTCTGCGATCTGCTCATACCTTAATCTGTGTCTGACGATTCCAGTAAGTTGATGATTGCTCTCGGTTGCATAAAATTCAATCCATCCTTTCTCCAATAGTCCTCTTCCTCTTTCAACACATGGTCCTCACATTTTTTCCAGTAACTATTATCAATATTTAACAGCGCGGACTGGGTTAGTATCTTGACGTCAGACAATTTGAATGTAGTATTGGCAGCTGCCACCTGTCCTTTAATTTTAGCCCACACAAGTTCTATATGGTTTTAATGAGAATGATACAGCGGAAGTCTCAAGCACCTATGGCCATGCTCTTCTATCAAGTTGTCGATTTGAAATTTCTTGCTTTTTTGCGCCTGTTTTACAAGGGACAATAACTGTAGCTTGAAATATGTTTCTGGAAATTGTATATTTTCCCTTCGGAGCCATATCTTTATTGCTTCCTTTGTGCCCGATGCCGTAGGTATTTTGTCTTCTTGGGCAACAACATTGTGATATGATGCATTGTCCATGATTAGACAAGACGGTCTATCAAGGGATGGAAGTACTGTATTCTCGAGCCAATCTCTCAATACATTACCATTCATCTCATTATGATAATCCCTATTGTCTGTATGCTTTGATACGAACACGAGCCCAGCATTCTGTAGTAAGCCATTATGAGTACTATCAGCATAGGCTATGACCAAACGCTGTCCTTTACCACTGGGCACATAACGCTTTATCTTTCCATCCATTGATTGCCATTCCTTTTCACTTGTGTGGTGCGCATTGATCCACGTCTCATCCAAATACACTATGTCATAATTTTCTTTGCGCATTTCCCTTATTTCACGTAGGTATCTGCTTCTCAAGGCTCCTAAATGCGGTTGCTCGCAAAGAATATTTCTACCGCCCTTGTACTTTCAAAAAGTGAAGATAATGTCCTTATAATTTTCCACAAAGTTGTTTTGGATAGCTCTATGTTATTGTTCTTTCTCAACCAAACCCTAAGTTTTCTTACAGTCACTGTTTCTTTGGCATCCAGCATTTTTATAATGCTGGATAATCCTGGATATAAAATCCTAAATTTTTATAATTTTAGGAGTCTCCGTGGCGAAGTGGTCAAGCCTTTTGACTCGGGCTCCAAAGATCGTGGGTTCGATTCCGGGCCGCATCCTTCGGTTCACGAGTTAAATTTTTCGGAGACTTCTGTGGGTCGTCGCTAGAGCTGCGGAGTTCGTGCTTTGTGCGATGCTTTCCGCGCTGCGGAAAGAGACCGAGCCATATGGGATAGAACCCGGTGCAATGAAGTCGACCCTGTCGACTTTTAAAAGCATTTTTATAATAGCTCGCCTTATGACATCTTTGTCAAAGCTGTCTACAATAATCTTTCTACCTACCGTTTTGTTATTGCGTGGTGGTTTAATTCCAGATTCTTGCACCCATCGACTCAAACCCAATGCATGCACTGTTCTTTTTTCGGAATTTGTAATAGTATAAAACAGTTTCCTGCGATCAGCTTCTTGACAAAAATATGTGTACAACTTCATAGCGATTCTTGAAGTGTACAATTTCGCATTAAATCCCATTGAAAAATATTCACACATTTCAATGTTAGCGATAAGTGGTAAGATTTAAAAAAAAAAAATATTAATCAGGTTTCATGAAATAACCCACATTTTGAGACACCTCTGAACAGTCCTTGTTTGAACAACGCGGGTAGTTGGCATAAGGCCAATCCCTTCAAAACACGTACAATATTCAACATTGAACGCTGATTGTCTGGCTACGTTGTAATACATTTAAAATTATGAATTTCATCTCAGACCCGTAAATTATATACCGCATATAAACAAACTTTGAAATCTGCTGTAAAATCTCCAGAACAAAAATTTATTTGTTGGGTGGACATAATGACAAGGTTATATACTAAACCTCATAATTTTCCCTCAGTTGGTTACTGAGATATCGATGTTTATATTGCGGCAAACAAATGTGGACATACTATAATGTATATGCCTGATGAAACAGGACACTATATGACCTGGATAGTGGATTTGAAACTAGACTGTTGCACAAGCCCTACATTGGTGTGTGGCTTGGTCTTCAGCTGGGAATGGGAAGGAGGAAATTAATGAACAAGGGAGCTGGTCAGCCACCCTATACATACATCAAAGCAAGGTCGATTAACCTGGCGCAACAACAAAGTGCTTGTAACCGTCACTCGTTATGGGGATGGTCATGAATTCTAGAAATAGGAGTGATGAGAGGCAAGAGATAATTATGATTAACTAACTATGACAGTGTCGATAACACACAAAATTATATGGTCAGAGCTGTTCTGATAAATTCTAGTAATATTGCACTGCTGACAAACTTGTGCTACCGTGATATTTTTTTAAAACTAAAATATATATTCAGTTGCATCAGAGGACGCCGAAGAGGTCCAGGTCAGGACTTAATGGGCAGCTGGTGAAAGGTCTTTGCGAGCTCTTCTCTGTGCGGCCCCGAGCGTCTTAGATTGTTTGAGACTAGCCAAAGCGGCTAGTAAATTCCATGTAAGACTAAATGCTGGCACGAGTCCAATGGTGGATACTTCTTCTTCTTCTTCGTTCATCCGGAGTTTTTTTTCGGATGTGATTGCGTTGTGCCTGTTTACAGCAGAGCTGCGTTCTTGCGCCGTTAGGCCGACACATCCGACTTCTGCGGGCATTTGTTGACCGGGTTAACCTTCCCGGGGCAATGGTGGATACGTAGTGTGAGGCAACGTCTGAAGAGAGTTAAATTTTACTTGCTATGGAGCGCACAAAGCAAGGCTAGATATAAAGCATCCGTTTGGTCAGCCATTACATCCTAACCTCCATTAATCGATTCGATCTTATCTTATCACTAAATGAAATGCAATCAGGGCTAGAGAACAAAGCTGATGCTGCAGACTCTACCTTTAATCCACTTCACGCAAGGTCATAATGTCATTGTTTCTGAGTTGCCAGCGGTCCAGTCAGTCACCTCTGAACTCATTCTAGGCCATCCAAATGATAATATGCCCCCCCCCCCAACAGCGACGATGTGCAAATAGCACCTTTCTTTGCTGTTGTGTCTGTCATGTAATACCCTTAACCTCCAACATGTCCAGTTCTCACGCTATCAACACTTGCTCTACTCTGAATAGATAAGAAATGGTCGGACAGCTTTCTAGTACTAAATATGGCCAACTGCATCCTCTTGCACTGTTGACAGAAAATTGTGCTGACTGGAATCTCATTAAATGTATCAGTTTCTGAGGCTAACGTCTCGAATTTAATCACAAGTGCTTTAGTGCTTTTAATATGCCTGCAGTAAATTAGATGTGTTGCTTGTTATAATTTTATATTTAATCTCTATTGTGGGATATTTACTGCACTTCTCGGCTGCCCTGGAAAGACATTCCAATCCATCATCTACAGCAGATTTAGTATGGTATTTCATGTATCCATCTGAGTTAGTGGGTCTTATGCTCCATTTGTGAATATATCTATAAGAATAATCTGTGCAACTTAGAAGTAACTACTGATTATGTACATATTCTTCACTTTGCTGCTGTTAGACACACGCTACAAAGGGGGCGGGTGGTGTCCACCCAGTGCCGGTTCTGGAGTGTGTGTAGGCCCATAGGGCCAAAGCAGTCTGATTATTGTGCATGTTTAACAATTACAATACAAATATCATTCAACATGTTTTAATCGAGTGGTGGGAGATAAACAGCGAACGTGGTATCGATTAAAGCAAACTTAACATCATTGTTTAACTGTTGACTGTTAACTGTTGATTGTTGTATGCTATGGGAGGCAAGCCTCGTTTGACACATATATCAAATAAATTAGACATCCACGAGACCTAGAAGTGTTCAAATTCATCAGATTGGTGGAAGGACTACGCCTCACTCTCGGCAAGAAAGGGGATGGGCGAAATCATAACGCCGTCTGATCGAAAAAAAGGTTAAATAGTCATTCAACAATCAAATCGGGCCGATCGTTTGTCGTAACCTTGTCACGATAAAACATTCTTTACATGTTATTGCAAAGCTAGCAATGAGAACTAAATCTAACAAAATCTCAAACTGCTAAAAATCATTTGGCTCATTACAATCACTTCACAATGACTCGAGATCATGGCACACTACAACTACACCTATGGGAAAGGCTTCGGGAGTAAACCCTGAGGACAAATCCGGAGATGGAGTCCCTAAGGCAGTTCCATGTTGTAAACAACATAGTTCTGGCAACTCCTGCGACGGCACCGATGCCAAGTTGCATTGGCTACTGCCTTTCCCTTGGTCAACATCGGCGACGTGGAGAGGGGGAACCTGCTACTGGGCAACAGCTGGTTCTCCGATTTCCATTGCCCAGGCTTGTGCCCTGAAGAGGTCACTTCAGCACCGCGTAAAGCGGTGACACAACACGGGAAGTAGCATTTGCCGGTTATAAGTCTTAATGCTCGATTGGCGTAGAGCAAGGCGCCAGGGGCTACTTCCGACGGTGGGAGAGATCATCGTATCTCACTAGACAGCTACCGCCCGCCTAAGCTGGGCAGCCCCCAGTCAATAAGGTGTTGTCTCGCCACGGTTCATCTGCTCCTGAGGGTGTGTGGAGCTTAGGGGAAAATCCTGACACATGGACCGCAATCTATACACCTAACAGCAAGAAAAAAACAAAACAACCGGCCCTAAGGCTGGGAACATGGAACGTAAGAACCATGACCCCTGGCATCTCAGACGATCTAAATGAGATTGTGGATGCCCGCAAAACTGCAGTGATAAACAACGAACTGCTAAGACTGGGGATAGACATTGTCGCCCTGCAAGAGACCAGACTCCAAGAATCTGGAAGCATCAAGGAGAGGGACTTCACTTTCTACTGGCATGGCAAGCCGTGCGGAGAGACCAGGGAGCATGGAGTTGGCTTCGCTATCAGAAACAAGCTGCTCAATTCCATCATACCACCAAGTGATGGCACTGAAAGAATATTGAAGCTCCAACTCCAGACAGAGGCAGGCCCAGTTAGTATTATAAGCGTTTACGCCCCAACACTAACTGCAGCATCAGAATCTAAAGACAAGTTCTATGACGACCTTAGCAAAGAAGTCAGTGAAACACCAGAGAAACAACATCTTTTTATCCTGGGGGATTTCAATGCCAGGGTTGGCTCCGACCACGAATCTTGGCCTTCATGTCTAGGACAGTTTGGCGTTGGGAAGATCAATGACAATGGACAACGTCTCTTGGAATTCTGCAGCCACCATAATCTGTGCGTGACCAACACCTTCTTTGACACGAAACCTCAACACAAGGTGTCATGGAGGCACCCCAGATCAAAGAACTGGCACCAACTCGACCTGGTGCTCACTAAACGCAGCAACCTCCGCAATGTACGGATGACTCGAAGCTATCATGGTGCTGACTGCGACACCGACCATTCACTCGTCTCCAGCAAGGTGAAGATAAAGCCCAAGAGAATCTACAGAAGCCGAACAGAAGGAAGACCACGCATTGACACCAGTGGCACCCAAGATAAAGAGAAGGTCAACAAATTCATGCAGGCTCTAGCGGATACTCTGCCCGGCCCCACAGACGGAGATTCCACCGAGAGATGGAGTCATTTTCGCGACACCATCTACAATACAGCACTATCAACATTTGGCAAGAAGCAAACTAAGTCAACCGACTGGTTTGAAGCACACTCTGAAGAGATGCTTCCAGTCCTGGAGATAAAGAGACATGCATTCTCGATGTATAAAACATCACCTTCAGAGAAAACACTGCAGGCATTGCGAACGGCCAGAAATAGAGTACAACAGATGGCAAGAAGATGTGCGAACAGGTACTGGCTACAGCTCTCTGCTCAAATTCAAACTTGTGCAGACACTGGAAATATAAGAGGAATGTATGAGGGCATCAAGCAAGCTGTCGGTCCATCAAAAAATAAGATGGCCCCTTTACGATCAACTGAGGGGGTAATCATAAAAGATCGAGCGAAACAAATAAATCGCTGGGTAGAACACTACTCAGAGCTATACTCAGTGGATAACACTGTCAGCGAAGAAGCTCTGGAAGCCATCGATCAACAGTCCGCCATGCATGCCTTGGATAACGAACCTTGCCTCACAGAAATCAGCGAAGCACTAGACTCTCTCAAATCCGGCAAGGCACCTGGAAAAGATAGTATTCCACCTGAAATTTTAAAATGTAGCAAAGAAACAATCATCCCAGAACTGTATGCAATATTACAGCTCTGCTGGAGAGAAAAATCAATACCACAAGATATGAAAGACGCAAACATCGTTACCCTTTATAAAAACAAAGGCGACAGAAGCGACTGCAACAACTATCGCGGCATTTCCCTTCTCAACATTACAGGCAAGATTTTTGCCAGAGTAATCCTTAAAAGATTACACATTCTTGCTGAAAGAATCTACCCCGAATCGCAGTGCGGATTTAGACCCAACAGGTCCACCATCGATATGATTTTCTCACTCCGGCAGCTCCAAGAGAAGTGCAGAGAACAGAGGAAGCCATTATATATAGCCTTCATCGACCTCACAAAGGCATTTGACCTCGTGAGCAGAAGCGGCCTTTTTAAGGTCCTTGAAAAGGTTGGATGTCCACCCACCCTTCTTAGTCTCGTGAAATCATTCCACGAAAACATGCAGGGGACCATTTTATTTGACGGCTCAACATCCCAGTCATTCAGCATCAGCAGCGGAGTAAAGCAGGGATGCGTGCTTGCTCCTACACTCTTTGGTATCTTCTTTGCTGTTCTCTTAAGGCAAGCATTTGGGACTGCCACTGAAGGCATATACCTCCACACAAGATCTGATGGCAAACTTTTTAACCCATCAAGACTCAAGGCAAAGACCAAAATAAGACCAAGATGCGTAAGAGAACTACTTTTTGCAGATGATGCAGCACTGACTACTCATACAGCAGAAGATCTCCAAAGGCTCATAGATCGTTTTGCAGCTGCCTGCAAAGACTTTGGGCTCACCATTAGCCTAAATAAAACACAGGTGATGGAACAAGATGCTGATGCGCCTCCGTCAATCAAAATCTCTAATTATGAATTGAAAGTCGTCCACGATTTTGTGTATCTGGGATCGACAATATCAGATAATCTTTCATTAGAGACAGAAATCGACAGACGCATTGGAAAGGCAGCCACAACATTTTCCAGGCTAGCTAAAAGAGTTTGGGAGAATAATAGACTAACAGAGCGTACAAAAGCTCAAGTATATAAAGCTTGTGTTGTTAGCACACTACTCTACGGGTCTGAATCCTGGACCCTGTACTCAAGACAGGAAAGGAAGTTGAATTCCTTCCACATAAGATGTCTGAGACGTATCCTGGGCATAACATGGAAAGACCACATAACAAACAAACAGGTGCTTGAAAGAGCAGATATTACCACAGTGCACACCCTCCTCAAGCAGAGACGCCTCCGGTGGTTGGGCCACGTATCTCGAATGGAGGACGAACGTATTCCCAAAGATCTCCTTTACGGAGAACTAGCCACAGGAAAGAGGCCAACTGGAAGACCCCAAATGCGATATAGGGATGTGTGTAAACAAGATATGAAAACCATTGGAATAGATCCAGACACGTGGGAGAGAGTTGCAACAGACAGATGCTCCTGGAGAAGAGATGTACGAAACGGACTGGTGCTCTTTGAGCGCAATCAGATCCAAAAAACTGAGGAGAGACGGCACAGGCTCAAAGAGCAGTCACTTACTGCGGGACTTGCCTCGTCTCACAGATGCGGAAACTGTGACAGAGATTGTCATTCTCGAATTGGACTATACAGTCACCAGCGGTGCTGCCAGGCACCTCCCAAGCGGCACAACTCTATAGTCCTTCAGGACTGAAAGAGGCCTACTACAACTACACCTGACCTGGCTTTTCATTCACCAGACCTGGAGTGGAACATTACACGAATTGTTGGGAAACAAATTGGTGGCAGTGACCATCGGCCAGTCTTTCTAACCGTATAAAATGAGCTTGTAAGTGAAAGCAGCACCCTCTTGAGGTGGAACTACAAGAAAGCAGACTGGACAATGTACAAGCATCGCACCAGCATACTGGTTCGAAACCTGAACACTGAGAAAGACATAAAGTAGTTGAAGAGTTTGGTAAATGCATGCTACAGGCAGCGCGAGAAACAGTACCAAGAGGAGCCCGTAAACAATTAGTAAACCCTACTGGAGTAGTGAACTGGAACAGTTGCATAATGATGTGGAAGTAGTGTAGAAAGCAAGCAGAGGCCACACCCAGCCAAGAGCACCACAATAAATTCCAGCATGCAAAAGCCAAATTTCAAAGGGCCAAGCTGCAGGCTAGACGGAAAAGCTGGCAGGAAGAAAACAGGAGTCTCTGAACTTTTAAAGAGACACAGGGGAATTGTGGAAGCTAATAAAACAACTTAACGATGAGGGCACAGGGAGAAACTCAAAAATTGCACTACATAAAGACTGGAAACATCTTAAACAAGAAAGCAAGCAGCTGACCATTTTGCGGACTCATTCGCACAAGATAACAATATCGACAATTAGTCCAGAAAAACAACAAGAGATTCGAGAGAAACGACAACATACAGGACAGAAGGAAATAGTACATGAGGTTCTGGAGGCACCCATCACAATCAGCGAACTGGAGCTAGCCATATCAAAACTGAAAATGAGAAAGTCACCAGGAGCTGATGGTATCTCCAATGAAATTATCAGTAACCTAGGAACAGAGGCCAAAGCAAAGCTGTTGCAGATCTTCAATAACAGCACTGGAGAGAAGCAATCATGATACCCCTCCTAAAATCAGGGAAAGATGGTTCCATTGCCTCTAGCTACAGACCAATTAGCCTCACCAGCTGTCTCTGCAAAACATTGGAGCGCATCATCAATCACAGACTGCAGCTGGTACATTGAAAATAAAAACATCCTTGTGCCACAAGCAGCTGGCTTTAGGCAGTGCTACTCTACGGAAGATCAGACAACCTACCTCTCTCAAGAAATTGAGGATGCATTCTAAGAGAAGAAGCTGGTGCTTGCGGCATGGATAGATCTGAAGAAAGCCTTTGATAAAGTCTGGAAAGAAGGTCTGATGAAGAAACTGAGAAACTGCAAAGTCAATGGAAGAATGTACAAATGGGTGAAAGCATACTTGCACAACAGAAGAGCCCGAGTACAGATAGACTGGACTCAAGAGCAAGAAAGTACTACTGCGTCCACGGTGTTCCCCAGGGCGGAGTCTTGTCCCCCACACTTTTTCTAATCTTCATCAATGATCTTGTTGCTAATCTACCGCATGGAATTAAAGCGGCAATGTACGCCGATGACATGGTTCTATGGAGCACAAATGAACATGCATCAGTGGCCACCAAATTGCTACAAAGAGCTGTAGATACATTTGCTGCATGGGCAAATAAGATGGTGTGTCAGCATAAACACTGACAAGTGCAGCACCACTCTATTTACCATCTCTTCAAAACAAAAGGCAGGGATCATCCAGATAAATTGGAACACCCCTAAGAGAAGACAAAGAACCACCATACCTTGGAGTAACATTTTATGGCAGGCTAACATGGAGAAAGCACATCAACAAAGCAGTAGGAAAAGCCAGAAGGAAAATAGCCATCCTGAGAAAGCTAAGTGGAACAACATGGGGAGCTAGTGGGAAAATACTTAGCAAAGTTTACCAACAGAGCATACGACCACACCTGGAATATGGGTCAACTGCGTGGTGTTCAGCATCAAAAACCACACTACAAGAACTGGACAAGGTGCAAAATCAAGCACTTAAGAGTCACCACATGAGGGATGAGATCAACACCTATAGTGGAAATGGAGAAGATGGGGAGGACACAAGCACTGAGTGAGCGCAGAGATACGAAAACGCAAATACAAGCAGAAAAGTTCCTCAGCTTGCCAGGCCACCCTATGAAGAACAGATTTGACACCCTAGCTATGGGGCGATTGAAAAGAAGTAGTTTTATCCACCAGGCCAAACGACTCTGCAGAGAAACCACCGATTTGCCCACAGTTGGTATCACCCTAAAAACTGTTCCAGAGCGAACTCCATGGAAAGATGAGCATAGACTATCATTACAAATCCAGACAAAAGTGAGAGGAATATTTGACAAGGAAGAACAGAACAGTGTGCAGCGCAGAACAGCCACTCTCAGCTTCCTTGATGAAGAATACCCACAGGACCTCTGGATCCGAGTCTACACAGATGGGTCAGCACAAAATGCTGTTCGAAATGGAGAAGCGGGAGTGTACATAGAATACCCAAATAATACTAGGGACACAGCCAGAGTACCGGCAGGAAAGTACTGTCATAACTATGATGCTGAAATTGAGGTAATCAAGATAGCAACAGAGAAATTAATAAATACCAGCAATGGTACACAACCTGTGATGCTACTGACAGATGCAAAATCAGTACTCGAGGCGCTCCTGTCTGGGAAATTGCCAGTACTAAGGACACTACTTTCTGAACTTAGCAGTCAGCATAAGGTCACCATACAGTGGATACCATCCCACTGTGGAGTACCCGGAAACGACAGAGCTGATCAACTGGCTAAGGAATGAGCCAAAGAAGAACAGCCTGATGTGCCCGTTACATACCACCAAAAGAAAAGAATGATCAAATCAGTCAGAAAGCCACAAAAACTTGCTCAAGATGACTACCACGTTATGGACAGACCAGAACAAGTCATTATTCTTCGCCTCGGAACAGGACACAATAGATTACGCAACCACATGTATACAAAATTCAAGATTGGTGAAACGGCCATGTGCACATGTGGATTGGCCTCGCAGACAGCAGAGCACATACTCCAAGACTGCCCAAAATATAACATATCTAGGCAAACCTTCTGGCCTAGAGAGACAACTTTATGGACCACTGTGTGAACTGAAAACAACAGTTAAATTCATACAAGAGACAACATTGCAGATATAGACATATTTCAAGTGAACGAAAGAAGAAGAATAAGAACTTCACAATGAATAATTCATGTTTTAGCATGTGGCATAACATTTAAACACTAAAGAAATTTGTGAAGAAAGCAAAATATTTCCCCTTAATTCTTTCTGCGCGTTAGATATCTGTCACATTGGACAGATAGCGTTTGTAGTTAGAGTTGTAAATACTGAGTTTCCTTCAGACATTTGAAAAGAAGGTGGAGTGACTTATGATGTTTCTCAAAGTCTCCGCAGCAATACAAATATCATCCATAAAATTGCTGTTGGCTGGACGATAAAGTGGTTCGAGTAATTTCCTCATCATTCTAGTGAAGACATTAGGAGCATTACTCAAGCCAAAAAGGAAAAACGTTGAACTCATAGTGACCATCAGGAGTACTGAAGGCCAACCATGGACGAACTTCTGGTTTTACAGGAACCTGATAGTATCCCTTACTGAGATCTATCCCAGTGAAGTACTTGGCTCTGCTGAGACTGGTGAAGAGTTGGTTTTGATAAGGCAGAGGTTCGGCCTCAAATTCTGTTATATCATTGAGCTGTCGATAATCAATGCACAATCTATGTTCCCCACTTGGTTTCCGCAATAAAACCACACCTACAATGTAAAGTGACTCAGAAGGAGATATGATTCCAGATGAAAGCATTTGCCCGAGCTCTCCTTTTAAAACTGTCACCGTCGCATATGGAACTGGCTAAGTTTTGACTCACACAGGAGTGATCGAACTCCACTACATCGATAAGTCCTGGCTTGTCGGTATGTACATCTGCATAGCTAGCTAAGAGATCTTGAATCTGCTGCAGTTGCTGATCCTGGGTTAGTGTAGGACTGATGTCCACATCCCGATAAGTTTCTTTGGCTTGCAGAGGGTACTCTACACCCATAGTGCTTCCTTGGTCCACTTACGAAGCCACTGCCAAGGCCATCAGATGTGCTGTCTCGGTGGAAGGCCTTTCATTATATTTCCTTAAGAGGTGTATATAAAATAATTTATGTTTCCCTCTGATGGAAATTCCATAGTAATTGCGAGAAATTTTATCAGTCACTTCATAGGGTCCTTTCCAACTGATCTGCAACTTGTTATGACTAAGTTGGGAGAAGTAGCAGTACTTTCTCTCCCACCTCCAATTCTCGATCCTTAGCTTTCTTGTTGTAGCAGCGGGGAATTCTACGTCATGTCTGTCGAAGATTGTCTGACGCTAACTTCCAACCATTTTGTAGACAATGTTTTAGCTCAGCCACATAGGTGGACGCAGTTACAACGGTCTCATCAACTTGATCATCAGTCCATGTTCGAAGTAAAGCTTCAAGTGGTCCCATTATTGGTCGACCAAACAACAAAGTTGCTGGTGCAATCCCAGTTGAATTATGGGGTACCTCCCTGTAAGCAAACAGTGCTGCAGGTACATATGTATCCCATGTCTCTGGTTTCTCATGAGCTAACTTTCTCAAGATTGAGATAAGGGTATACCGTTAAATCGTTCCACTGTCCCATTCGACGCAGGGTGATATGGAGATGTTGTGAATCTGACGAGAAGGGAAGAGTCTGAAAACTTCCATTCTTCATATACAATTCACCTTTATGTACAGAGAGAACAAACTGAAGTATCTGGGAATCATATTTGACAGGAGCCTGTCCTTCAAGGATCATGTGGAGACGGCTGTGACAAGATCTCAAAAGGGACTCAACGCACGTACATCTATGGCTGCAATGGACATAGAGCAGAGAATGCTTTTCAGACTATACCAGCACTTGATCCTCTCAGCGACTGATTATGGACTAGGACTGCTCACTGTCTCAAAGAGTCAGCTGGTGAGATTGGAGCTCATACAGAATGAGGCTATGCGGGTCATTCTGGGATGCACTAGAGACACACCAGTGGTGTGTATGTGATACATCCTTGGTTTGCCAACTGTTGCTGGTAGGCTCAAGGTGATGCAGGCGAAGGCATACCTCAGAGTAGCTGCTGACACAGATCACCCGTTGCATGAGGCGCTGGATGCAGTTAAGGGTCAGCGACTGATAAGAGGGAAATCATGGATGGCTCAGGCGGAGGATATGATCAGACAGGTGTGCCCCATGGAGAACACTAGGCGAGGAGAAGAGTGGGTCAGAGTGCCAGTGGAGCAGTCAGACATGAGCAGAGTTATAATCACATTGAGCCGGGAGTGCAGGGAGTGGCCAGCAGGGGCCCATGGAAGTGGAAATCCAGCAACTAATTCAGGATAATGCTCGCCCTGGGTGATATGATAATCTATACAGATGGTTCGGTGTTGAGAGGTAGTAGAAGTGCCTGGGGTTTCTTCGCAAAGGCTAATGGTCGACGTTTGGTGCAGGAGAGCCTGGCATATGATACAACATCTAGCTTAAGAATGGAGGTGGAGGCAGTCAATGCAGCTTTTCGCTGGATGGAGAATACGATACGCACACACATCGTGATTGTAATTGACTCAGAAAGCATGCTGACGAGGGTGAGGACGGGCAGGCTTGGTGCGGAGTGACTTGCTTCGCTTCATAGGTCACGGGTGACAAGCATCATCTGGATCTTTTCTCCGGGGCATGCAGGTGTCATGGGAAATGAACAGGCGGACAGATTGGCTGGCTCTGCAGAACTTGGTGGAGTATTGATACATGACAAGGCAGTCGTGGTTGCAGCCTTGTGGAAGCATGTGTACACCTCAGAAGAGCAAATGGATTACCATGGTCTAGCAAGAATGAGACAGTGAGGAGTGACGAGGGGATCTAGCCGACGCTCAACGCTCAGAGGAAAGGCGAGATGGACATATAATCAGATTGCTACTGGTACTATTGGTGTTAGAACTCTTCATTGGCTGCTGAGGATGGGGACGGAGCACTTATGGAAATGCCCCGAATGCCGTGATGTCGATTCCTAGATCAATCAATCAATCCTAACTGGACGATCATCAGTGTTCACCTTCTTGGCTTCAGGTTTGGCCAAACATGCTGCGATATGAGGAGGTTTACGACGGCAGTCTTATGTGTGACGTTCTATAGTATTGCAATTCAGACAATATTGTTTTCCCCTCTCTCAGTGCATGATGAGGTACATTTTGGGTGGTGGTTTTCTTCTTATCCTTTGGCTTATTTTGACTGTTTTCACTGAATTCCCTGGTCGTCTGAGAATTGCCAGATTCCTTCTGTGACTTTTCACATCTCTCTGCCATGTTAAAAATAGCATCCACTCTCTCAGCACCATGCTGAGTAAGGAATGTCCTCATGTCAGCTGACATTCTATTTTCCAGCTGATCTATGATAATCATGTCTTGTAAACCCTCATATGCTTCCTCAAACTTACCTACAGTGCTCCACTTGTGAAGATGTTTTTAATCTATCAATTATCTGGGCACAATTTTCTCCTGGTTCTTTCTTAGCAGCTTTGAATTTCTTCTTATAACGTTCTGCATCAACCTCAAATCTGGCAAGCAATGCCTGCTTGAGAATTTCATAGTTGTCAAGTTCCTCTGGACGCAGTATAGAAAACACCTCATAGGCTATCCCACTCAATCCTTGAGAAACTTGATACTTCCTTTACCTTCCTCTAGGCCACACATAACTCACATTCTCTTGAATCGGTGAAGATAACTCTCAATAGTATCGCTATACTCTGAGAAAATGGTTCCATAGGGAACGCCATGGGAACTTGATGAAGAGAGGACGCTACTGAATTTGCTTGTGCTTTAGGTCTGGCATTAGGTGTGGAGGTCGTTAGATGGTTCATCTCCATTCTCCTAAGCTCAAGCTCATTCTCCATCCTCTACAACTCCATGGCATGTCACCGATCGTTCTCTATAGTGGTTAATTCTGCCTGGCGATCTTTTTCTTTGCTGTGCAATTCAGCCTGAAGCTTTCGCTCTTCTAATTCTTTTTCTATCCTCAGCCCTTCGTGTTTTTGAAAGTCCTCTGACATATACTTCGTCAATTCTAAGCCCTGGAGACCAGACAGTTTCATTGTTTCTGTTACTGCCATTCTAAATTTTATATCTACTCGGTTACTACTAGCTAAATCTGACTATAATTCTATTTAAAAATAGATATCTAAAACAGAACAGATCTTGGAATAAAGAATAGATATTCAAAAACAGAATACATGTTCTAAAACACAATAGATGTTTCAAACCAGAATAGGTATTCCCAAAACAGAAGATTCACCTATTTCATAGGCAGAGGAGTTAGAAATCCACTCAATAAAAACAATTTACACAATGGTTTTGATATGCACATTCATGGTAATAAATAATGACCAACATCCATTTCTAACATTTTAAAATCTTTAACTATACCGGTCGAGCAACCCAATTGTGGCGATGATTATAACAGACCGGATGATAGCCCTCCACCCCACTTGTGGAGTGGTGGGTGAAGATATAAGGAAAAGAGAATAGCCAACTGTATAAGAAACGTGAACTGTCTCAATAGACTTTCTAGGGGTATAGATTGAGTATAAAGTGATGTTACCTAACAGAGGCCAATAGAGCACTGGAAATTTACCGAACCTTCGAGAGTATAGCACTCGCTCATTATAAACTGAGGGTTTGTGTCCACATCGAGCTCCATAGTAGTGTTGTCCCTGGACTAATCTTATCAATGTGAACACACATGAAAAAAAACTCTAACACCAACTAACAACTATTGCTTTCAACAAACATTATATTAAGATAACCCGGGGAAAGGGGGAAAATATCTGCAGGTTCATAGAACATGGCATAATCATACACCCACAATAAAAATGAATAATAATATCTCATTAAACAATATAGCAATTATATCTAATTAATTAACTATCCAGAAGTCTTGATGAAGAAATGAAATAAACATTCCTTGCTCCATTGAGATGCTAAGGGTTTTCTAGTTCTTACGGGAAAAGTTCATGATTTGACAGGAACAAAATAAATCTCAATGATTAATAACAGTCCATGTTCAACTAAACCACATAGTCCATTGTTCATTCTTAACACATGGGGTGTGTGAATGGTCCAACCCAATAACACAGGGGGTGCGAATGTTATAGGCCTGCAGGTGTTGGCACTGGGGAAAACATGAAGTGGTAATAAGAGAGGCCAGTGGTGTTTATCCTGCTGGGGTTTGATGTTCGAACAATGGAGAGGCCAGTCATGTTTAATGGTGAATCGCTCTTCCCGCACTGGAAAAGCATTCTCCTCCTCCTGTCTTGAGGAATATGACCCTCCTGTTGCCGTTCATCGTCATTTATAAAAATTCTCCATCTTCATTCAAACAAAGACAGTGTCTGTTCAAGGAAGACTGCCACGGTCCCTACAAACATCATGAATTTTAAAATAAACAAGACCACATTAAAAACAGCCGAACTGGCCAACGCATCTTGTCAGGTCAGCGCATTTCTGTACACTGCACCTCAACAGACACCTTCTGTCGGCCAATTTCTGATCTCCCTCATTAGCATTTATTATGTTAATAGAGAGTAACTGTGCCGCTTCCAATAATAACGTTAGAATTTTGCCGCGAACATGATGTCACTCCTACGTTGCCGTGTTGACAATCCATCGTAGTATAGTTGGGGGGGGGGGGGGGGGGGGGGGGTAACCTGCAGTCATCTCCGGGTGGTGAAAAGAGGGATACTCTTAACCTAAGATTTTAGAGGGTGTGCTTTTGACAGCTCAGGCCTCGTAGCAACAGGGGGGGGGGGGGGGGGAATCTGGAACAAAGGAATTAACCTTCCCTGTAGTCGCCGCTTGTCTTTGCCCCATGATCAAACACCTGGAGTTGAATTTCACCGCCATATTTAGATGTTGTTGACAACTCCAGCAGTTTCCATTTTATCAAAAGGAGCAGGGGAGAAATGGAATATTGTTAAAATTAAAATCCACAGGTGTTCCTAGGTCAGACTGGAGTACTTTTCTCTTTATATCTTTGCTGTGTTTCGGGATTTTCAGAGGCTTGACAAAAAATGTCATACATATATACTTTTACTAAGTTAGGGTACTTATGTATGATATTTTATACAGTTTTGTTTTGAATGTGTTTTTAAATACATGTATGCTGTGTTCATCACGCAATATTATTATAGAACAATTTTACCCCTGCAAACTATATAGAACAATGAAAAGAACATCCCCGCATCGTGAACTATCTTACGAATCTAATAGCACATTTACTTGTACTCAATTCGTATTGGCATGGGTGTAAAATATCTGTGACACGCAGGCGGCTAACAGCACATAACCAGCACTGCTTCCATCTCTGGCTCGAGCAGACCAATTTGGATTCACGGCTAGACTATTTAGATTTATATAAAATAAGAAAAGTGTGGTATACCCTCCTCTAATCATGAGGTAGCGGATACGACGTTTAGTCTTCTAGGATAAGGTCCTAATCTTCTAGATAGTAAAAAATCATTCGTCGGTTGAAAATCAAACACAAGAAGACCCAAAAACCTGTTTGTTGCCCAGAGAAATTTCAAAATTTAGAAAACTTGGGCGTAAAAAGACAATGTATTTTGCCTGTGTGATTCCGAAATGTACACATCTGGATTCTCGCAGGTGCTGCGAAATTCGTGCAATGTTTGAGACTCTTCATGTGTGACCAACGGTAGGAGACAGTAGCACTTATTGAGATGTCTGTGCAATGAAAGCGATCTTTAACCACAACGATACTAGACGAAAGAAGTTTTCCCCTGAAGTTATTGCTTGCTACTGCACAAAGAACTGAGAAAATGTACACGTAGTAAAGTATCTTTTCTCAGCTAACAGCGACTGTCATATAGTGACAGAATTTGGTAGAGGAAGGAGGAACATAGCAGTAGAACGCTCAAAGGTGGGGGAGGCCTGGGGTAGGGAGGGGGAAAGAGAGAGAGGGAGAGAGAGAGCTAAAGAGAGAGAAAGAAAGAAAGAGAGAGAGAGGGGGGAGAGAGAGAGAGAGTTATGAGCCACAGGAAAGATGTGGAGTAAGATACAATAGGCACGAGCGCGCGTGTGTGTGTGTGTGTGAGTGTGTGTGTGTGTGTGAGAGAGAGAGAGAGAGAGAGAGAGAGAGAGAGAGAGAGAGAGAGAGAGAGAGAGAGAGAGAGAGAGAGAGAGAGAGAGAGAGAGAGAGAGAGAGAGAGAGAGAGAGAGAGAGAGAGAGAGAGAGAGAGAGAGAGAGAGAGCCCACGTGCATGATATTCCAAAAAACAAAAAAAAACGAAGACGGGATTCTACTTTCTTATATAGCACAGGGCAGATTCGGAAAGAATAATTGTGGAGCGGAGTGGGAAAGGGCTGGAGATTGCGTAGATCGGCCGGCGTGTAAAACTGTTACCAAACACGACGTGTATTTTCTTCTTCTAAGACAGCAGTGCTTAACGCTAGTGTCAGCAAAATGTGGCGAATGGAGTTAGCCACCTGCGCTACGATCACTCACCCCCCAGTCTCACTTCTATTGACGATTTTTACTCCGCACCAAAGTGACAACGCATGACAAACTGACAAGAATCAGGCTAAAAAACTGCACGACTTGCCATGACACAAGTGTACTGACAGTAGCTGCATGACTCAAACATCCAGATATAGAAACAATTACAGAAACTGCTACAACAGTTGTGATCAATGAGTAACGTCGGTTCTGTTATTTAATTACCAAGGCTATTAACAATTATCCGCGTGATGTTGCATAAGTAGGCCAAAACATTACACAGTCGTGTTTTAGCCAAAGTCACGAAGACTGAACAAGGACTATTGTGCAGAAGCGGTCAGAATCACGCTGGTCGCCTAAGTCCGAAACATTTTCTAGTACGGAATCGAATGAGGCTGGATCGAACCAGAAGCCTTGAAGTTGAGGGGTGGGGGGGGGGGGGGGGGGGGGGGGGAGGAGAGAGAGAGGGGGGGAGAGAGGGAGAGAGAGAGAGAGAGAGAGAGAGAGAGAGAGAGAGAGAGAGAGAGAGAGAGAGAGAGAGAGAGAGATTCTTACGCCACGCTGCTGAAAGAGGCCGTTTAAAAAAAAAATATACATATTGTTTTTATGTAAGCAATGACTAGCAGATGTTCCATCTGGTCTAGGGGTTACACGACTTTCTCCGTAATCCCGTATACTCTCGTAACGTGACATGACGTGCGCGAGAATTTTATAGCGTCTTCGCGTCGGTAACTTACGGGGTGTGTAGCCGGTCACTCAGAAAGCAATGGCAAACTACTGAGCGTAATCTTGCCAAGAAATCAACAATCAGCTGAAAGATGCTGATGTTGACAGCGATGTCCTGTAAAGGATATGCGAAAAAACAATGACTAGCAATCGATGCTGTAGCGAACGGGTTACGTTAGAAACACAACTGCGGGCGATTTGGAAGCAGGTATTGCGTTGGTTTCCATACAATTGTACGAGTTCCGGTCGTTCAGAAAGTAATGGCAAACTACTCAACGTAAATTTGCCAAGAAATCACAAACGGCTAAAATTATGGAGTTAGCAGACCGCCTTACGTTAGTTTTTATGAAATGGTATGGGTGCCGGTAGATCAGAAAGCAATGGCAAACTACTGAACGTAAACTTGCCCAGGAATCACGAACAGCCAAAAAATTCTGGCGCTGACTGCTACATCCTATAGAGCAGTGGTTCTCAACCGGTGGGGAATTCCCCCCCCCCCCCCAGGGGGGAATTTTGGGGTGTCCAGGGGGGGGGGGATGAAGATTATTTCAAGATCGCGTTAATACAAGAACCGATTACTTGATCTTGTTTTTCCTTTCATACTTTACGCTTCTGTACGCATCACCCTTCTGAAATTCATTTTGTAACGTAAGTAGATCCGCAAATCACATTTTATGTACATGTCTAGACTTGTTTTAGTATGTGCTATTAAATTTAGCTTCAATTATTACGTATACTGTGTAGGGGCAGGGGGAAATTTTTAGGGAGGAAATACAAAAGGGGGGGAATGACGTTCTAAAAATATGGTAAGGGGGGGGGGGGGGGGGAATGATGTCCTAAAATATGTTGAGGGGGGGGGGGGGGAGAGAATGACGTCCTAAAAATATGGTGAAGGGGGGAACGGACCAAAAAAGGTTGAGAACCACTGCTATAGAGGATATGCAATTAACTTTAAAAACAAAGGTACAATGACCGGAAATTGAAACTCTCAATCAAACCTGACATATTAATTATTACCCTACTGCATTTAAAAAGCGCCACTACCACCAGCCGAAACCAACCCCCAATGAAAGAAGGCCTAAAAACTCAGGTATTTAGTCAACTAATAAACTAATCTTTTGACAGGATGACTTAATGCAGTGACTGCGTGACTGGTTCATAACAGTGGTTGTTGGACATTTTGTGCTGCAGCTCCAGTCATTAGATATCACAATTCCAGCAGAGAAAGAACATGTTTCTCTGTGAGCCAAATCTTACTGCATTTATCAATTTCAATGTAGGTATCTGTCTACCTAGATTGGCCGAACAGAGAGACTTGAATAATTGAATGGCAGAACACATACCCAAATGGATTAGATAAAACAGAATAAACAAAGAAGAGCCTGGTAACCCAGTAAAATCTGCAGGCAGAAAACCACACACTTCCGCAAATAAAACACCACCTAGAATCCGGTCACGTGATTGACAAAGACAACGTGTGGCTTAACACACAAAATGGACTAATGTTAAGATATGCTGAAGCTTTTGCGATCCGTATTGAAAAAACACACGATGGTCAGTTTAAAATTACCGCCGCAGACAATTTAAATTACCATTCGAATATGCAGGATGTACATTTCAGTTTCAAACGATTAAATTTCTTTTTTTATGTTGAGTGATTGCAGCAGTACGCACATGATGTGCTGCAATATGCCAGGCAATAAATAGTGCTATCTATTATTTGTGTCTTCGTTATTCCAATTTAATCAGGCAGTTAAGTTGTGTCTACTCGAATGCCCATCACCACATATGAACCATTTTATTCGTGAGAATGCTAGATTTCTATTAAAACACTAATCAATTTCTATAGTTACAACACACACAAAATAAGCGGAAACAGCATGTTATTATTTAGTGCCTGGAGTAGTGCCAATCACATTGGCTTAAAATGAAAGAACAAGAATACAAGGGACTTCTCAGAAGTCTTTAGCCTGACCATGAAGGAGTAGGCGGAGAAAATTGAAATTTGGCACAGTGCTTATTACTTCTCAATGCAGCCACAACCTGAATTTATGCATTTCTGCCATCTCTGCGTGACCTTGAAAAGACCTTCAGAATAAAACAACCTATTTTTCGAACTAAACCAGTTATCACAAGACAGTATGACACTCTTCGCTCTTGGGGCGCCTAAGATCAGAGGGAAGATCTAAACCAACAAGAAGACTCTTTATCCAACCACCATGGTGGACACCAGAGGTCGAGAATTCATGGAGGGAAAAGAAGGTGGCCATAAGGAATTGGCAGAGGGTGCGGAGAGCAACCAATTCAGTGGTCACAGAATTGAAAGAGGCTGAAAGGTATAAAAAAAAAGTAAAGGTGCAGGACTTCAAACTCCAGGCAGCAGAGGCAAAGAGGATTAAGTGGAAACAGTTTATCAATGAAGTCGGTGGGGGTGTGACGTTGGGAAAATTCTGGAGGCTGCACCGGCAGATGAAGAGACAGGTGATGCCTGGTACACATGGCACCGTTTATGATAACAACCGACCTATGACAACTGACAAGGACAAAGGTGAGGCTTTACTTGCGCGATTTTTAAAACAGACGGATCAGCAAGATAGAGCTATTAGAGATAATGTCAGAGAAGCCTTGTCACGGGTCACTAGGAAGGAGGACAGTGAGATTAAAGAGGAGGACATTAGACGGGTACTGAAATGGGCTAAAGACACAGCGCCAGGTCCAGATGGAGTGAGGTACTTCCATATGAGGAACATAAATGATGGGGACTTGGAGGAGATGGCTCTTTGTTTCAACCTAAGCATCAATACGGCGGAAATACCCCACGATTGGCTGCATAGCTACCTGGTCCCACTCCCAAAGCCAGGTAAGGACCACTCCAGACTTAATGGATACCGAATCATAACCCTGCAAAACACGTATAGCAAAGTCCTCGAAAAGATAGTAGCACGCAGGCTCCAGCAACATTTGGAAAGTCGGAATCTGCTTCCCCAAGGACTCGGGAGCTACCGGCCTGGAAAGGACACCTGGGCCAATGCTGCAACTTTTGCATTTGATGTCTACGAGGGCTTCCAGGATAAACAGGAGACAGTGGCGGTAGCTCTTGACCTGGAGGATGCGTATAACAGGGTTAGGTATGATCGGTTAATACACACACTGTTGGACATGGAGGTCTGCCCTTACCTTGTTACATGGGTTGCGGCAGTCCTTTATGAGCGTAAGGTTGCACTGCGCATGAGTACCTGGACTTCTGACCCCTGTACTATTACGCCTGGATTGCCGCAGGGATCTGCCTTGTCCCCGGTGCTCTTTAATGTCTACACCAGCAAAATCGCAGCTATTGAGACACCAGGTGTGGGTAGAATCTTGACATTTGCAGATGATGTGCTGGTGTACAGACAGGGCAGAGACAGGGCCAGTTTGGCGAAAGACGTACAGGTGGCGGTAGACAAGGTGACGGAGTGGTGCAGGGACGCAGGGGCCATTTTAAACCCAGACAAGGCATCGGTTGTGTGGTACTCCCTGGATAACCGGATCGTCAAGGCAGACGTCCCAGGTATTATGTTGAATGGATGTCCTCTTAGTCGAGAGAGTAAATTGAAGTACTTGGGTATCACCTTTGACAGGTGTTTGTCTTTTAAGGATCATGTGGAGGATTTGGTGGTGAAGGCTGGTAGGGGACTTAATGCATTGAGGGCTATGGCAGCAACCGGGGTAGATCAGAGGATGCTGTACAGGCTCTTTCAGCAGTTAATAATTTCTGTCATTGAGTATGGTTTGGGGCTGCTGACAGTATCAAAAAGCCAGCTTGAAAGGTTGGAGCGCATACAGAATGCTGCCATGCGGTTAATACTGGGGTGCACAAAGGACACACCAATTATCTGCATGAGGCATATCCTGGCGCTACCTACAATGACGTATAGGCATAGGGTCCTTCAGGCCAAATGATACCTGAGAGCTGCCGCAGACAGGGATCACCTGCTGCATGCAGCAATGGATATGGTAAAGGGTCATAGACTAAGACGGGGCAGGTCCTGGATGGCACAGGCAGAGCTTTCTATAAGTCAGGTGTGTGATCTAGAGACCATCAATCGTGAAAGAGAGTGGGTTGAAGTTCCGGATGACATGACGGACTGGCACAATGTAATAATAACACTGGGTCGTGAGTGCAGAGAATGGGCAGCGGGCCGCACTGAGTTTAAAGTGCAACAGCTGATCCAGAGCAACACACATCAAGGTGACATAGTCATCTACACCGATGGGTCAGTGGTGAGAAACAGACGTAGTGGCTGGGGCTTTATTGCAAAGGCTAATGGGCGAGTCTTGAAAAAGGAGAGCCTGGCATGAGACTACGACCTCCAGCATGAGAATAGAGGTGGAGGCAGTAACAGCGCATTCCGGTGGCTAGAGGAGACTACTGCAACACACGTTGTGTTCATTACGGATTCAAAGAATATGCTTTGCAAGGTAAAGAAAGGAATGTTTCGTGTGGAATGGCTCTCGTCGCTTCAGAGGTCACAGATTGTGAGAATTGTATGGATATTTTGCCCTGGCCATGCGGGTGTACGGCGGAATGAACAGTCTATGCTAGCGATTAGCAGTATGAAGATTGAGAACCCATATGTGGAAAGAATGAGATTGCGGGGGATCGGCAGGGGTTCTGGAAGAATCTCAAAACTGAGAGGGAAGACCAGGAGAACATTTAATCGGATAGCGGTGGGAACGATTAGTAGTATGACTCTTCGCTGGCTGTTGAACGAGGGGATTGAGCACGTATGGGAATGTCCTGAGTGCAGTGATGTCGGTTCTTGGCTCAACTCAGCTCAACAGTATGACATCTTCGTCACTGTCAAAACGATTTCCTTTCAGCTGTTTTTTTTTTTTTTTTTTTTAAAGATTTTGGAAAAGAAAAAAAGTCTGATGGAGCCAAATCTGGAGAATATGGTGGGTAAGAATTTCAATATTCAAATCGTTGGCAGTTTGCAACACAAGCCATGCTTTATGGGAGGGCGCGTTGTCTTGAAGTAAAGGTAGAATTTGCGTACGCGCTATCCTCGTTTTCTGGTCACTGCATTTCTTTGATAAGGAGATCTGCATAGTACTGCTCATTAACCGTGTTGCCATGAAGCATGTAATCTTTCAAAAGGACACCTTTGACGTCTCCCCCCCCCCCCCCAAAAAAAAAGTCAGCATCACTTTTCTTGCTGATTTTTGTGCTCTTGGCTTGACGTGTGTTGGCGAGCCCGGGGTTTTCCACTGCATGCTGGAAATTTTGGATTCTGGGTCATAATGATGAATGTAAGTCTCATCTACCGCCACCATGGTCGTCAACATGTTTTTCGACCGCCACATGTTGAGCTAACTGGCCACAGCAATCAACCCGTGTTTGTTTCTGTTCACATGTCAGCAGGTGCGGGACCCAGCGGGCACACACTTTTCTCATGTTCAGTCTGTTGTGTAAAATTCTAAAACCTGTACTCTAACTCAGTTTTGCTGAACCCGATATCTTTGCAATTGTCATTTTCCTATCCTGGTCTATGATTTTCTTCACTTTTGCACCATTTACATCATTTCACTCTCAGGACGGTAGTCCTGATCTTGGCAGATCAGCAACTTGGGAACGGCCACACTTAAACTGTAAACACCAGTCTTTTACAGAAGCATACGAAGGACAGACTTCTTCAAACACTGGCTCCATCTCCCTGTGTATTTCTGTTGGTGTTTTTCCCTATAACATCAAGAATTTTATCAGTCCTGGCGTCTGATTTCTCCATTGTTCTGACAAACCATTGGATGTGCAGATCTGGTCAATAGGGTTATCAGTTGGGGTATCTTCCTTGCACTTCGGACAGGTCCATGGATGCTCAGATTCCCCCCCCCCCAGCATATGCATCAGCGTTCGGTGGCTAATAGTGCCAGTTTGTGTTGGCTGACGAGGCACTTCGTTTTTCCGATGTACCTTTCGTGGCTGGCCGTGCCAATTCTTACTCCCAAGTCTTTCTCCTGGACAGCGATGTGGATTCACTGACGTCAAAGTCCTCTGTTCTGGACTACCTTTAAGGACGTTAATAACATCGGCACGATCGATGGGCTGGCCATCTACAGCCAGTTTATCAGCTCGTTCATTTCCCTCGACTCCCGCATGTCCCGGGACGAAGATGAAGGTGACTTTACATGCAACAGACTTCCACAGCGACTCAGTCCACTGTCTACGTACGGATCCAGCTTCGACCTTCCGAATCATGCTCATTGAATCACTTAGTACACACACGTTGGTATAATGCTGTGATTCTAGCCAGAGGAAAGCCCGTGTAACTGCCATCACCTCCATCGTTATGCTGCTCGTGATCATAGAGTGGGCACCACTGGACTCTTGAACGGTTCGGCCCGCTGAACGGGCTGTAAATGTCCACGCACTTCTCTGCTGCTTTACAACAGATCCATCTGTATAGATGAACACTTCGGGGCTATCTGAGTGTTCATAGATGAGCGCGTTGACCTCTGCATTGACAGCGGCAGGGTTCTGCTCTCTGCACCGTCTGTCTAGTGTGATAATGCAGGAGAAAGTGCACTTAAAAGCTGGAGGCACTTGCCGGGGTTGATACTGATAAGACTGCAGACCTGTCTGACGACATCTTCCGCCCGACCCATCCATGATTTGCCCCTCGTTAGCCTGTCACCCTTTTCTCTGAATTTAGCGTCATGCACAGGGTGCCGCTCATCTGCACTTATTTTAAAGTATGCACGAACTCTCCAGATCTTGATCCTGTGGTTCATTGTCGGGAAGTCAAGGAGGTATCTCACTGCTACTCAGTCGGTGTCTCTCGTGCAGCCCAAAATGATGTGCATGGCTTCGTTTTGTACCTTCTCAAATTCGATCTAGTTCGCCCTGCATATCATTGGCAACCACCTGTCTATCTCGACCCTGTCAATACACGAGAATGTCGTCAACAAATGACAGATTCCTACCCCTCCCGTCCAACTGTTGTTCAGTGATCGGCACCGTATACACGTTGAATAGTATTGGTGACAGTGGTGAACCCTGCGGCGATCCTGGACATATCGTTATCGGCTCAGAAGACCAACTCCCACATCTTAGCACCACATTCCTTTGAAGCAGGACTGCAGCTATTCATCGTACAAGGTGAGGGTACACTTTCAGTCTGGGGAGGTTTTGCATCAAGTGCTCGAAGGATACTATATTGTATGCGTCCTCTAAATATATGGCGGCCGCACATGTCTCTCCGCTGACCTGAAATCCTTCGTAAACATCTTGAGCAAAGACTGTCGCATTCAGCCACGACTCTGTTACGTCTGTATCCTCCAAGTGTTGGCGGGAAGCAGCCGAGTTGTTCCAAGTCACAAGCATGTCTGTGTGCTACAATTTTCTCCAGTAGCTTGCCAGCAGTGTTCTGCATCGTAATGATTATGTAGCCGCTTGTCTTGGAATGGTCTTTGTTCGATTTTGGCCGCGGCAGCAAGTAGCTGTGTAGCCATTTCCTTTGATCTGACCCCTCTGGATACTGGTGTTGAATTCTCTGGCCAGTTCTTCCATGTCATCATCTGACATCACCAGTAGGTCACCATACCGGATGCCGTCTGGGCCTGGGGCGGTTTTAGGTGATTTCTTGAGCATCGTACGTATTGTCTCAGCTGTGATTATGCATTCTTCGTCTGTCACGGCCCCGTCGCACAATTGAGAGAGTGTCGTTGTGGTCCTCTGTCTGGCGGGTTCGTCTTTCTGGTCAGTCTGCTCTATGTAGCGTGCAAGAAGGGCCTTATCTTTATACGCATCCGACTTTCTCCATGTGAGGTCTGTGCCTTGAAAGTCTGGAATACCCCTACTGTGCACCGTTCGTGCTCTTATGGAGGCGCCTGAATGTCGTAAGAGATCGCTCGGAGCACACCTTCCTGCAGAACTCGTCCCATTTCTCGGCCTTTGCCTGTTTGGCGCAGGATTTGAATAAAGTCATCGTCCTATGGACCTCAGTCTTCAGGTTTACCAACTCAACCTGTGGCATGTTAGCCTTTCTGGCTTTTTGCCAGTCTTTGACAGCCTGCTTCTTTCCCAGCCATGCCTTCTCGACCTCTCCATTCCACCATGGTGGCTGCAACCATCTTTCTTGTCTCCTGCGGGAGGAAGTTAGTTTTCTTCTTCTGATCTTAGGGCGTCTTGACCAGTGTTGTCATTCGGGAAGGCATTTGTCTTGTTTCTTTGGCTCCTGGCCCTGTCTTTCTCGATCAGGATGACACAGGTCAATAGGGTGTGTTGTGCCGTGCACCATATCGGGAAAACAAGTTGAGGAGGGAAATTCATAATTCACATGTCCATTACACATTGAATGAGCTATACATGTGCCAAATTTCAATTTTCTCCGCCTACTCCTTCATGGTCAAGCAAAAGACTTATGAGAAGCCCCTTGTATATACAGAAATAAAGCTAACAAAGGACCAACAAAACGCACACATAAACATGCATACGTACATAACAAACACAAACAAGCACGCACGCACGCAGACAGACAGATCTTTTGATAACGTTCGTTTGTCATAGACACTTATCTAGGACACGAACTGGTGGTATCTTCGCACCACCGACATGAGTGAAAAGTATGCTTCGTGCTTCTTGTCAGATCACAAGTGAAAGTCTGCTAACTGATAGACAACAACCCAGTTAATGGTGCAGACGGCAACCCAAAAGTCGTGCGGCCAGACCTACAGATAATCAGACGTGCTAGTGTTCCATGTGCACTCAATAAATTGGAGAAAAAAATATTTACCGCAGTAACTATCATACTCTTTATAAGTTATGAACTTCGGTGTTCTGTCTCATGCTGACACATTCAAGCCTGAAGACAATGATACTGTAGCAGTTTTGGAACATACTTAGATATTTCTTGGGAGAATAGTTAGTTGCACGTCCTTTACAGGACGTCGCAGTAAACGCCAGCATGTTTTGGCTGTTTGTGATTTCCTGGAAAGTTTACGTTCAGTAGTTTCCCATTGCTTTCTGAACGACCGACACTCATACCCTTGTATGAAACCAATCAGCTGTTTCGAACGCGGTATGCAGGACTACGGACTGCTTACGTAGCTCCTACGCCACAGAGCCAGCCCTTAGGAGAAGCAGATGCAAAATTATTAGTTAAATCGCCTGCCTGTTTGGTGTTTATTCAAATTTCTTCAGGGGTGAGGGTGGGCGAGTTTTATGGTGACCACGTGGTCAACCGATATAACAACATGGACGCTATGCTAGAGGATGAGCTTACTGGTAAAGTGGCCAGCGTGTTATTGACCGCATCACTCACAGAATGCTGCTTGGTCCAAAACTGGGCCTAACATAATATCCCCGGTATGCCACATGATTAACTTTCTTAAATGAAAACGTTACCCCTTCTCTCCCCCACCCCCCAAACCGCCTTCCGGGTATTAGGTTAGAGTCTGTATTAGGTTAGAGTCTGTTGACGTGTTCGTGGCTTATAGTTACAAACGTTTGTCTATAGAGATTCACATTAGTGTCTAAGTTCGTGGATAAGGGGGTTCACATCTATGGCTAAAGGGGTTCACATTCATGTATAAGAGAATAACTGTCATTTCCTGCCAATATAGTACCTTGCGGTGTATGGCAGAGGGGTCTTCGAGTCTGAGGAATTAAGACCACCTGGCTAGTGCAGTCGCCGCGAACTGTGCTGAAGGTCGTCATCTCATATGCCAGAATCTCCTTTTTCAAGACTCATCCATTAGTCTTTGCAATAAAACCCCAACCACTACGTCTGTTTCTCACAATTGACGCATCGGTGCAGATGACTATGTCACCTTGTTACTGTGGATCAGTTCAAACTCAGTGCTGTCCGCTTTGAACTCAAGCATAGTGCTATACACACTACTTCTAGTAGTGCTGGACTGAATTTTGCGTGTGGATTAGTCTTCTCTATTAACAGTGTCTCTCGCCATCAGGCAAACCCACTCTGACTTTAGAGGTACTTGTAATTTACGTCCTCAAGTCAAGGACAATAGGTCAACATTTTAGTCCAACTGTCTGTTGTTGGGGATGAACCCCTTACCTCAGCATCAGACAACCGGATGTTTAAGAACGTGCGTTCTTATCCATTCGGCCATACTGACCTATGGCCTCTGGGGCTAATCTGGTTCAGGCTCAGCCTTGAGCACAATTACAACGCAATACAGCCATTTAAATGGGAAAGTCTAATATATAACCAAAAACAGGCGTAAATACAGTACAAAAGTAAGTAATTAACTTTCATACTGTACCAGTAAATTTTAAAGCAAAAACATTCTTTCCTTTGTAAAAACATTGAAGAAACTATCCATGATAAAAAGCATACAAAATATAACAAAATATATATATATTCCGGATCCGGTCAGGGATATGCACTACTGACGAGCTCAAATGAGGGCGAAACTCGAGTATAGTGCTTCCATATTGACGTGGATAGGCCTTAGGTTCATACCAGAATGCGATCAACGTTGCCAGTAGTGGGTTGTGCTCAATATTTAAATTTCAAATCCCGAAACAACCACATAATCAATTAATTATTGCTTACTGAATTTAGGAGGCCTGGTGTTCCTTGCCAGTGAGAAGTCCTGATCGTTCGGGTCCCATCGATTGACGGACGTCGGTCGCGGCGATTGGGCAATCTTGAGCATAGCCTACGATGGGTAGCGTTGTGATGTTCTGTTGTGATAATTTGGTGTGTCCAGTGTGTGCCGCGTGGTTATACACCCGCTTCACACGCGTGATCCGGGACTGTTTCCGGATCCGGTCAGGGATATGCACTACTGACGAGCTCAAATGAGGGCGAAACTCGAGTATAGTGCTTCCATATTGACGTGGATAGGCCTTAGGTTCATACCAGAATGCGATCAACGTTGCCAGTAGTGGGTTGTGCTCAATATTTAAATTTCAAATCCCGAAACAACCACATAATCAATTAATTATTGCTCACTGGATTTAGGAGGCCTGGTGTTCCTTGCCAGTGAGAAGTCCTGATCGTTCGGGTCCCATCGATTGACGGACGTCGGTCGCGGCGATTGGGCAATCTTGAGCATAGCCTACGATGGGTAGCGTTGTGATGTTCTGTTGTGATAATTTGGTGTGTCCAGTGTGTGCCGCGTGGTTATACACCCGCTTCACACGCGTGATCCGGGACTGTTTCCGGATCCGGTCAGGGATATGCACTACTGACGAGCTCAAATGAGGGCGAAACTCGAGTATAGTGCTTCCATATTGACGTGGATAGGCCTTAGGTTCATACCAGAATGCGATCAACGTTGCCAGTAGTGGGTTGTGCTCAATATTTAAATTTCAAATCCCGAAACAACCACATAATCAACAAAATATAATGTATATTAAAAGCATAAATAATCTTACCCTACTGAAAACTATAACTGAACTTGTCATAATATCAAATTTGGAGAGTGGTCTGGAGTACTCTATCAAAGGAGCCCTCAATGGAAGATTTGTCTCCCTGAGGTAGCCATGGATTATGAGCCAAACACTTGTCACATCCAGTGGCAGAAAAGATTTCTAATCACCCAATCCTTGAGTGGAATACAACACTACAAGGCATTTGTTCCTCATGTTGTTTCAAGGTCTGAGGTTCTCCAAATCATACATAAGTAGTGGTTTCACCATGCAGTTGCCCGAAGCATTAGCACAAAGGAAAATGTCAGCTAGCACTTCACTGGCTTCAAGTTACATATTCTGTGAGGCACTATCTACAGCAAACAGCTAGTCTCCTAGCAGTTACAAACATGCAAAAAAACATAGCTCCCCCACTCTACTTTACAGCACAAATACTTGTATGAGGGGCCTTAGCACCAAATTCCTCAAACATGTGTTTGACCTTCTCACAAATAATGGTCCGTGTTCAGTATCAGAATTGCCCAATACTTGTTCAGAAACCCACACTAACAGAAGTGCTTCCACCTGTTTCATATATATTATTACCACATGTTCATTGTCGGTGTCTCTGGCTTAGGGGTAGTGAACACATTTTCACAATCCCCACACACTGGGTTCCAAGCCTGTCACCACACACTGGGTTCCAAGCCTGCCACCACACACTGGGTTCCAAGCCTGCCACCACACACTGGGTTCCAAGCCTGCCACCACACACTGGGTTCCAAGCCTGTCACCACACACTGGGTTCCAAGCCTAGTTAGTTAGTTAGTTAGTCGACAGATCATCCTCGTTGCACATCGAACCATTCAGTCCATAAGTGCTCGGATCCCCTCCTCAGCAAATCCCGCAGCGTGTAGCGGCTAACGACGCCAGTTCTGTGTTGGTTTATCAATCTTCTTTGGCTTCCTGCGTAGTGTTCTTGTTTGGCCACCCCTCTTTTAATTTGCTGCTCCCGCAGTCTGGCCATTGTTGTAGATTCCCAGTCATCACTTGGTTCTCGCAAAAGTCTCACTTCTCGTAGAGCATTCAGAATGTCAGCCTGGTCCATGGCGCGTCCGCCCTCCACAGTAGCCTCACCTGCGAGCTTGTCAGCCCGCTCATTTCCTTGTACTCCCGCATGACCTGGCACGAAGATGAAACTAATCTTTGCCAGCCTAGACCGCTTCAGAGGCAGCAACCACTCTCTTCGGATCGACCCCTCCTCTATCCTCTTGATCATGTTCATTGAGTCGCTAAGGAAACAAGCCCTAGTGAATGTCTGTGTCTCGAGCCATGTTATTGCTTTACTTACTGCCATGACTTCCATGGTCAGGCTACTTGTGGTTTCAGTGAAAGCACCAGAGTCCTCCTTCACAATTCTCCCTCCGGCCCGAGCTGTAAAGGCCCATGAGCTTCTCACATGTCGGACGACCGACCCATCTGTGTAGATGACCGCGTCACCGTCTAGCGAATTCTCGAAAATCAACGCTTGTACTTCAGCCTCAACAGCAGCCGGATTTTCTTGTCTGCATTTTCTATCTAGTTGGATGCAAACTGAAAAGGATGTGCAGAAGTCTGTTGGCACTTGCACCCACTCCTCGCCAGGTTCTAAGTCCTCAAGTGAACACACCTGTTGAAGAATGTCTTCGGCTTGACCCATCCACGACCGTCCTCTTTTTAACCTGCTGCCCTTCACCGTCCTAATTTCACTATGCAGTGGATGTTGTGTGTTTGCGTTAATTCTGAGGTAGGCGCGTGCCCTGCAAACTTGTATTCTCTCTTCAATGGTTGGAAAATCAAGAAGGTAGCGCATCGCCCTGCATGCTGTATCTCTTGTACATCCAAGAATAATGCGCATTGCTTCATTCTGTATCCTTTCCATCCTTTCTATCTGCGTATGGCTGAGAGTCAGGATTGCCATTGCATACTCCAAAACAGACATGACCAGCCCCTCGTACAGAAGACATAGATGGCGCTGCTCACAGTTTGCTGCCGCCATCACCCGCATCGCTGCCAAACCCCGCTTGGCCTTTGTTATCACCTGGTCTATGTGCACATTATAAGCAAGGCTTCGATCAAACCGTATTCCCAGGTAATTCATTGCCTGCGTTCTTTCCACCGTCTCTGAACACAGCATTACAGTTGGTGTTGGATTGTTGACAATATGATTATTCAAAGAGAACCAAGTCACTGTTGCCTTTGTTGGGTTGACCATTGCCCCAGCTTCATCACACCAAGTACTTATGCGATTGAGTTCGGTTTGTAGTTCCACAGCAACCTCCTCTCTATCCTTACCCTGACGATACACTAAAATATCATCGGCATACGACAATGTCCTGCCAGGTCCAGTGATCTGCTCACTGGTGATTCTCACTGTGTAGGCGTTGAACAGTACCGGAGATAATGGCGAACCCTGTGGTAGGCCAGGATATATTGTTGTTGGTTCCGAAGTCCAACTGCCACATCTAAAAACTACTTTCCGTTGGTAGAGGGCTGCAGCGATCCAACTAAGGAGGAATGGACTTACGTTTAGTTCAAGAAGCTGAAACATTAAAAAATCCAGTGGTACTCTGTTGTATGCGTCCTCAAGATCAATCGCTGCAGCAACGGTTTCAGTGCCTGCGTGGAAACCTTCATAGACATCCTGGGCAAAGACTGCTGCATTGGTCCAGGTTTCTCTTTTTGGACGGTACCCACCCAGGGTAGGTGGGAAAACACCTTGCCTCTCTAGTTGGCTTGATATTTTCCTGGCAATTACCTTCTCCAGCAGCTTGCCTATTGTATTCTGCATGGTTATAATTCGATATCCCTGAATTTTTTTGTGGTCTTTGTCAGGCTTCGGCAAGGGAATCAGATAGCTGTGTAACCATTCCTCCTTGATGCTAGCACTCCCTATACTGTTGTTGTACATGTCTGCTAATTTCTCTAGCTCATTGTCGGTACACCTATTTATGTCGTCGTATCTTATGCCATCAGGACCTGGAGCACTGTTTTTTGATCGTCGAAGCACAGCCTTGATTTCTTTCACTGTCACTGTGTCTTCCTCCGAAGTGTTCTGGGCCTTGCATCTGTCTGAGGTGACCTCCTTGGCCAGATTTCGGCCTCCCATGTCTGTCTGGTTGCCCTGCTCAAGGTAGCGTTCAAAGAGGGCTTTGCCCTTGTCCTCGTCAGTCCTCTGCCAGGTGAGGTCAGCACCTTGGAAGTCTGAAATGCTCTTATTCTTGACTACACCACTCATGCTTTTATGTAGTCCAAGCCTGTCACCACACACTGGGTTCCAAGCCTGTCACCACACACTGGGTTCCAAGCCTGTCACCACACACTGGGTTCCAAGCCTGTCACCACACACTGGGTTCCAAGCCTGTCACCACACACTGGGTTCCAAGCCTGTCACCACACACTGGGTTCCAAGCCTGTCACCACACACTGGGTTCCAAGCCTGTCACCACACACTGGGTTCCAAGCCTGTCACCACACACTGGGTTCCAAGCATGTCACCACACACTGGGTTCCAAGCCTGTCACCACACACTGGGTTCCAAGCCTGTCACGGGCGATTTGGGAGCCACCACTTTGTGTTGATTTTCTCTTACAATGGTATGAGCATTGGCGGTTCAGAAAGCAATGTAAAATTGCCTAGAAAATCACAAACAGCCAATATATGCTGGGGTTGATTGCAACAACCTTGTAAAAAGACATGTAACAAATTTAACATCTTCATTGTAGCACCATGATTTCTTCTTCTTCTTCTTCAGCTTTCCGAGCCATTGAGGTTCTTTGCTGCAAATACAATCCGTCTCCATTCGTCTCTTTGGTGGACCTTCTCTTGCCAGTCATTGATTCCAAGTGCTTGTAGGTCTGTACATGTATTATCTCTCCACCGTCTTCTTGGTCTACCTCATTTCATTTTTTCATGATTTCAGTGATGAAAATATTTCTTGTAGCTTTTTTTCTGTAACAAGCTTGACTGTACTTACAAATAAATGACTGCATCGATTAACTGGTGCCTCAATAAACTAGAATTGACTTTTGTGAGCGTATGAATGTGTTCGTATTTGTAAAAAGAAATGGTGAATGTGCACGCACATGCAGAGGTGTATGTGCATTCATGTGTGTTTAAGATCCTACTATTGATGAATCCTAGAGATATCTGTAGCAAAGTGGTTAAGCTGCCTGCCCTACACTCTGTAGGTTGTGAGTTCATTTATGGGCTCCGTTATTCAGTTCATTTCCTCCGAAGCCAGAGAGTATCTGCCTGCATGGCGAGGAACCACCAGTCTGCACACCAATAAACCAGACATGAGACAACGGATACTCACGCAAACCTCAGGTCGTCCTGTATGACATCAATTGATGTTGGACAACAGGATTTATTCATCCAACATACAGGACTTCACGCTGGATTTCACAGCCAGCGAACACAAGCAAGCAAGCATTCAGTTCATGAGCGCATGTTTGGAGACTCAGGGGGTCATCGCAGATACTATGGAGTTTGAGATCTGTGCAATGTTTTTGCCAGGCCGCTCTGCACAAAGAGACCAAGCCTACATGATGAAACTCGGTGCAAAGAAGTCTATCCTTCTGCCTTATGACCTTTCATGTTGTAAGAACCTGGCTCATTTAATTGTTCACTCACTTTCAACATGGACAACTGAGGATCTTATGGCTTAAATCCACCCCAATAGACAAGAAACAACACATTTATAAAGAGGATATAAAATAACAGTGCTGGGTATATTCCAGAAGTGTGCATTGAAGAATTCACGTCTATCGACCACGTTTAATTTATTTCATTCTGACAGAATGGGCCAGAATTCCACACACATGTAATGAAAAGTCATAATAAGCATCTGGAAGAAGATGCTAGCGAATAGTACAGGTAATATACTTGGAACAACTCTTACCATACAAGGCATAAGTTAGACACACAAATTGCAAACAGACTGACAGACACACAGGGTTTACACAGACAGCTAGGGTGTATGTGGAGGGTAAGAGGTTATTCTGTAGATGGGTACAGAGTAAAGATATACTCAGTGTTATTTTGAGTAATAGCATTTCTGGTTCATCTTTCGAAAAATATATCTAGTCAGCTCAGCAGGTTACAGAGGACAGAACATGTTCCTGTATGTCTCATTTATGATAGCAATGATTGCTTATACGGTATGAAATATAGCCTATTCATTTCCAACGTAAAACAATTTTATTGCATACTATGTTTGGTATTTCAATCAAATTAATATTATTTTAATCATGTTCAGTTTATAATCGCTGCACTTCAGACATGTCCATAGGTGCTGCGATCTCATCAACAGCAAATTCTTCAGCTCAGAGTGACTAACTCTACCAGTCTAGTGTTGACTGACGAGCTTCCTAGCGTGCTTGGTGAGCTGCACAATCTTCAATCCGATCACCTGCATTCTAACTATTAATGCTGTTTCATTCAGTGTAAAGTCCTTGTTTTGATTGAACTCTCTTAATAATGTTGGCTCGATCCATTGGATGACCTCAGATAGAGCTACAGTCAGCCTATCTGGTCTTTCATTGCACACAATACCCATATGTCCTGATACAAAGATAAATTTAACTCTGAAATTCTTTACTTCAATTAAATACCTGCTCAAAGGACCTGCCTCAACTTTCTGGATCAGGCTCATTTAATCACTAATTCTGCAAGCATGTGTGTAGTTTTGTGACTCAAGCCAACGTAATGACATTGTTACTGCCAACATATCCATTTTCATGCCGCTTGAGGTTGTAAAAGCACAGCTGGGTTCCTGTACAATTCTGTCATGTGAGCATGCCGAGAATGCTTATGCACAACTTTGAAGCTGAAAAACTGACTCATCTAAGTATATAACTGCATCCTGATCATCCCAGTTGTCATTAATGAGGGTCTTGACATATGCAAATACTGCCACAGGATTTCAATCTCAAACTTGTTGAACTGAGTAAGAACAGAAAGAGATGTCCCTAAAGTTTGGGATCACTGGTGTCCATTTTTGCTTAGAATCAATATGTGTGAGCTCGCACACTAGTTTGTCAGTATCTTCAGCCCAACCCAGCAATAATTTGCTCCTCTTAAGCCTGTTTCCACTTCTTCATGCAATGGATACTCCTTTTTGGCATTTGTTTTGAGATATGCAGGAGCCTTTCTTCTTCTTCTTCTGTGTTCATCCGGGGTGTTTTTTCAGACGTAATTGCATTGCACCCGGTTTTGTGCCCTTAGGCCGACACATCCGATTTCAGCGAGCGTTTGTTGACCGAGTTAGCCTTCCAGTGTGTTTCGAAGGACTTTCAACTCTCACTGTTGTGGTGCTGTCCACATCCCAGCTGGTCAAGTTGGAACGGTCAAAGACATCACGGTCAGCCCTTAAGGGAAGGCAGGAGCAGACCATGGGCATTATCCGCCATTCAAGGAGGCTTCCATAATTGCAGAGCCGACACATAGCGCTCTGATACTGGGCTCACCCAAGGAATCGCCACGTTCCTGCTCATAGCTGCTTCACTTCCTCACTTCCATATATTGGGTATTTCGTTCGCCACAGGCCGCTCCTGCACGCAAACCAGACAAGCATATGACTACTGGCAAGATCAACCAGATATCTATCGCACAGATGGACTATTCACGCACATGCAGGCCAAGAGTAGCAATCGCTCAGCGCACTCCCTCGGTACCCGGTGATACATGCAAAACCACTGGACGCTTACCAACGAGCTTTCAAGCTTACGCTGGCGGGGCTAACTGAAAAGCTATGCCAGCTTACTGACTGCAGGCCCACTACTCATCGAGAGAGAGTGGGCACTTATCAAGACTCGAATGGTCGTACTAAAATTGCTCTTTTGCCCGCTCAAATCACGACTCCGGCCACATTCTCGAAACGCTTGCCTTGCTAACTTGCTTTGGCTGGGAAGTTCTCGAATGGGTTCACCTCACACAGCCATCCGAGATAACGAGCGCCAGGTGCGGGACTGATCTTGCGAACCAGACCAGCCCTCATGGAGCCCTACTTACACTTATTCTATGTTAAATTGTAGAGAAATTAGAGACAAAACTCCACGCCACAGAGGGTGTATCTCTAGTGTACACACATAGCTTCATTTTGTATTCTCTCCACTTTCCCAATGGTCTGCATTTTATGTTAAAGGTCAGCTATGTCATAGTCACTTTTATGACATAGCTCAGCACTCCAGGTTCATTATACTATTTGGTGATAATGGCAGGCACTCATACCACTGAAAATCAACGCAAGGCAGTCTGCTGCCAAATTGCCAGCAGCAGTGTTTCGAATACAGTATGTCAGATTACGAATTGGGTCCGTAACTCCTTTGCCACAGAGCCGGTTCTTAAACATATCTATAATATTTTGCAACATGATGATTCAAGGAATGAACTTTGGTTTTGGCAGTGACATTAAGAGGCTGAGCAGCCATCCTTCTCTCATCTCACCACTATGGATGTTTGCATTGCACTTGGCAAGGCCCTTTTATCATCTCTGAACAATTATGAGTAGTAGGCCTCTTTCAGTCCTGTAGGACTATATAGCTGCTGGTGACTGTACAGTCCGATGCGAGGGTGACAATCTCTGTCGCAATTTCCGCATCTGTAAGATGAGGCAGGTCCCGCAGCAAGTGACTGCATTTATGCCCATGCCTATCCTGTTTGTTGAATCAGATTGCACTCAAAGAGTACCAGTCTGTTTCGTACATCTCTTCTCCAGGAACATCTGTCTGCTGCGACTCTTCCCCACGTGTCTAGATCTATGCCAAGGGTTTCCATATCTTGTTTACACACATCCTTATATCGCATTTGGGGTCTTCTGGTTGGCCTCTTCCCTGTGGCTAATTCTCTATATAGATCTTTGGGAATACGTTCATCCTCCATTCGAGATACGTGGCCCAGCCACCGGAGGTGTCTCTGCTTGAGGAGGGAGTGCACTGTGGTAATACCCTCTCTTTCAAGCACATGTTTCTTTGTTATGTGGTCTTTCCACGATATGCCCAGGATACGTCTCAGACATCTCATGTGGAAGGAATTCAACTTTCTTTCCTGTCACGAGTACAAGGTCCAGGATTCAGACCCATAGAGTAGTGTGCTAACAACACATGCTTTATATACTTTAACTTTTGTACTGCTCTGTTTTGTTCTCCCAAACTCTATTAGCCTGGAAAGTGTTGTGGCTGCCTTTCCAATGTGACTGTCGATTTCCGTCTCTAAGGAACAATTATTAGGAACAATTATTAATATCATAACAAATTCCACCAGGGCCTGGAGTGGTGTTGGTGGATCTTGACCAATAGGTCTCTGTTGTAACAGTGTTCTTTTCCACAAACAGCTCAATTTCATCCCTCATTTCACCTCATCTTGTTTATCTTGTACCTTGCAGTGT
Source organism: Cepaea nemoralis (assembly GCA_014155875.1). Classification (NCBI taxonomy): domain Eukaryota; kingdom Metazoa; phylum Mollusca; class Gastropoda; order Stylommatophora; family Helicidae; genus Cepaea; species Cepaea nemoralis. The sequence continues at coordinate 126,107 of JACEFZ010027287.1, read as the reverse complement.
CGAGGTGAAGCATAAACAGCGGAAGAGTGCCCATTTACGGGCTTCATATATCGTGATTCCCATGGATTCTGTTATTTTCTCTGTCCATCGTTTACATGGTCAGCCCTTTCTTCTATTTGGTCTGTACATGATTGCTTGTTGTGGTATACTGTTAGTTGATAGCCTTGTTATATGGCCAAACCATTTAACTTGCTGTTTTCTGATGAAATCTAGCACTGCTATAACCTCCACTTTAGTCCTGATTTCTTCATTTCTGATTTTCTCTCTTCTTGATACACTGAGTATTCTCAGGAATCTCATTTCCATTGTTGTAATTTTTCTTTTCTCTTTTTCTGTCATTGTCCAGGTTTGGCATTAATAACTTAAGAGTTAGAAGAAAGATTGTGTTGCAGAGTGCTTTTATAGTATCTATTGATACATGTTTGTACTTTAGTATTAGTGCCATTTGTCCAATGAGTTGGCTTACCTTATTGCATCTATTTTCGATCTTGTCTTCTGATTTGCCATTTGATATTATACTTCCTAGATACTTGAAGCTCTTTACTTGTTTCATGAGGTGTTCTTTTAGATGATTGTTGTTTTTTCTTCTTTGGTTATGGTCATTACCTCTGTTTTACTGATGCTAATTTTCATGTTATGCTCCTTACACACTTCGTTTAGGTTATTTATGTGAATTTGAAATTCTGCTTCTGCTATTTGTGACTGACCATCCACAAACAGTTCTTTAATGGTGTAATTTGCTGTTGGTTCTTCAGTGTTCTGTTCATCATGCAGTGTTATTACGGTCTCTGTTTGGCTGGTTTCTTTACATATGCTGTCTATATAGGTTATTAACAATAGATGCGTCTGGACACAACCTTGTTAGAGTTGCACTTTGAAATTACGGGATGTCACTGCATTTTGTAGGTATTTTCTTCACCTCTAGATTAACGGGTCTAGTTCTCGCTATGAGCTTCACATTAGTAGAAGTTCAATGGCTGTTCTTATTGAAGTAGTTTGTGCTTAAATGTTCGCACTATTTTCACCACATGAGTAACATAACCGAAAGGAGATTTCATCTGGGTACTTAATGTCTTCTTCCTCATTCCTTATTCAATAGGCATGTGTCATACCTAGTTATGAAGACACACCTCAGCCACAGCTCCCCCCGGTTACTAATAAAAATGTCATATCCTGCAAAGGTGGCCTTAAATGTTGAACCATCTGTCTATGTCTGAATTGTTAATGCTTGGTAGCTGTTTATGGTTTCCAAGACATATGCCCTTAGTACTATGGGAAATTAGTCCTTGTTGACCATTTTATCAAGCAGTTTGATTTTGACAGTCAAAAAATGAAAGTTCTCCCAAGAGTGTGGTCAAACAATTGATGACTTCATTTCTCTCTCTCATGGGAGGTAGCGTTTGTCAGTTTTTCTCAAGCCAAATCCAAGAGAGATCATGGTTTCAATCTTTGTGTTAGTTTCCAGGTGTCAATTATTACTCTAAATGAATGGTCTTTCCCTTGTCTCCTAAATGTTTATACAGCTCCAGTTAGTGAGTGCTCTTTTCCACCCAAGTCAAGCGGCTCTATGTTGGTAGCTATTTCACATGCAGCTACATGTTGACCTCATTTGTCAATAAATAAGTTTGAAGCACTGGTTCAGAGATGAGATGGCACTAAAGCTCCCATGATCTGGAGGATATTTCTTTTAGATTATTCTTTGCTATTTTTTCTTCTTTGATTTTTCATAGCTGAGATATAGATAAGGCAAGGTGTGTTAAATACTCCTTAAGTGATGCTAGCAAGCCATTTGTCAGGAATCAGATACCTGTTTGCTTGCGATTCTTGATATGCACATCTAGTTTCAGCTGGATGTCCAGTTTTACTCCTAAATACACTGGAAAGTCCTCTAGCATTTCCCCATTCAGCTTAATGTTTATATGCTGATGTGCGGCTGTGAGAGTGCTGATGTTTGCTTTCAACAGTTCATACATGCTGAGATTGTAAGGAGTGCTCTGTTTTGTGTTCTTAGTTTTTGCCAGGAAGGATACTTATCAGTGTTCTAGTTAACCAGATCATCCACAAACAGTGACTGATACACTCACGTATTATGTCAGATCATTGATGAAGAAAAGGAAAATAGTACAGCTTAAGGAAGAGCCCCGGGGGAGTCCTTCTTTGAGAGTTCTTTTGTGCAAAGTTGTGCTTGCAAATCTGGTAGATATGGTTCTGTCTGTGAAGACTCCACTTGCATCCACTTGACCATTTCCCCTCCTGTTCCCATCCTTCTTATCTTCACTTTGTAGAGGTCCTATCAGTAGGTCTAAGAAATACAGCTACTGTGCTCTTCTGTTCTTGGAATCCATCAACCTGTGGTTGTCTGTGAACCTGAAGAGGTTGTCACTTGTACAATACTCGAGTCTAAAATTAAGTAAAGGACAAAATGAGGGAAAAGACAGAGATAATAAAATAAGAATACAAAGCAAAAACGAGCTTTCATAGCACTAGGAAATGTGTGGAAGTCAAAGGAAGTTAAACTTAGCACCAAAGTTAGCATATTTAACTTCTAATAATATGTTAAATCAATACTATTAATTATTGTATGGGTCAGAAACAGAGAACACCTAAAAGCATTACTAATAAACTACAAACATTCACTAAATGGTGCCTGCACAGAATAGTATGACAGAATCACCACTGTAGAGCTCACTGAGAGAACTAAACAAATTCCAATGAACCAAGAGAGAAGGAAAAGATAACACACACACAGAGAAAACTTGGGGTCAATAGACCTAGACATGTTTTTATCTGGAACTCACAAGGCAAACCTAATAGTGGGTGACCTAAAAACATATGGACAAGATAAGAATATAATTACAGAAAGTAATAATATTGATTGGGAGGTCATGGAGGGAGCTGCAAAACTAACAAATAAGATAGCATGCCTTGACATTGGTATGGTTGAGAGGGTATAGCCCAAGGGGGAAACAAAGCTCAGAAGAAGTCAGGGGATCTTTTACACGCCTTGAGCACATTGGGTACATGGTGCTAGACCCATATTTGTATTGACCAATCGGCTCTCGGCGGGTGATGTGGTCAGTACCACGCTGGCCGCCTTGACTGTACTCCCCACACATTTATTGGTACACATGTTAGGCTGCATCGACCTGAAAGCCCTGGTCAATTAGATCCCTACCCCCGATGTGGATTCGAACCCATGACCACCGGACCGACAGGCGGTGCTAGCCACAATGTTATCGGATCGGCATGGCGACTCCCGAACCGGTTATTGTTGGTATATATAAAATATATTATATAACAGTTTGAGTATCGTGTTCATCATTATATTTATAACTCATCTGATTTACCGCTATATAAATAATATTAATAAATAATCATGTGTGTCAATACAGCGCTTGAGAATGAAATGCCCAACCCTGACCCACACGCTTGTCCTGTTTTATGTATTTGCGATTTAGTTACGATCCATCTATGAAATATGGTAAATAAAAATAATTCATTAACTGCGCATTATTTTGAAACGGTTACGTTAAATAGTTATTACGCAAAATCTTACCTGGAAATGGTAGCAGGTCATCTGCTTTTTCTGTAAACGTGTTTCTCTGCAGCTGTGTATCTGCTAAGAATTATATTTATAGTTACATAAATGTTTATGTATTCTGGTAATTAATTGCAACCACACACGGCTTGCAAACATTGCAGACGTTCGGGATGACGTTATGCGCGTTTTCTTGAAATCTTGTCAGGGTCAACTTCCGGGTCAGTTCATGGTCGCCTGTCACCTGTTAGAGTTGACACTTGGTTGGGACAACACATGAATAAATGTGGGAGATCTGCAACTGTCAGTCGTAACTAAATTAACAGACTTGTGAACTTAGTTAAGGTACCAGATAGAAGATGCGCTGGTCAAATATCACAAAAAAGGATGGTGACTGCAAAATCAATTTAGTAATCGTCACTGTTCCTCTATTCCCTATCTTTAAAAACTCGTCCTTTGTAGGACCTTGAAATCAATCATATCTCCCATTTAGCCATTTGTTATTTTATTAGGTAATTTGACAATTAGTAGTTTGCAATTGCTTTTTGATGGCAAACTACTGAGCGTAATCTTGCCAAGAAATCAACAGACAGCTGAAAGATGCTGCTGTTGCAGCGATGTCCTGTAAGGGATATGCGAATATTTAAAAAAAATTGCTTTTTGAATAAGAAGTCAAAATACAAATCCAACTGACCGTCGTATGGAAATACGCCGCTGTCAGAAGAGCAAGTTTAAGCGCCTTAAACTTTTTACTTTTAGCCACACATACCATTTGAATAACGAAGACACAAACAATAGATTGCACGATTTATTGCCTGGCATATTTCGCTGCATCTCGTCAGGTACATACTGCAGAATTCACACAACATAAAGTAAAATAACTAGATAAATCCTCCAAACTGAAATATACACATTTTCGTACAGTAATGTTAATTGTCTACCACGGTAATTTTAAACTGACTAACATGTCTTTCTGTTTGCACAAAGCTGGCTTGTGTAGATTGATCATTATGGCTTCAGCAAACTTTAACAAGCGAATATTTTCACATGTTGAAAGGCACTGTCTCTATCAATCGCACGGCCACTTTCGAGCATTTGACTTGCAATTGATGAAGTGGGAAGCTTCCGGCGTGTCGGCCCCACTAGGCTCCCCTAGCCTGTGTGTAGTATCTTGTCGACCCATTGAGGTATGTGTTCAGACACTCTTTTATTCAACTGCCGCTCTGTGCTGCCGATGTAGGTAGACCGGCATCTACATGTGAATTGGTAAATACAATTGTTTTTGACGTATAGAAGGACGGGCTCTTTTAGTGCTGGGGTCTGAATCGGTGTGATTCTGTACATAATGACTGGAGTTGCAGCACAGAATGTTCGGCCTACTGCACTGCTGTAGGCTACTGAGCCGGTCTTGTAGACGTTGCTTTACGTCATCCCCTCGAAAGGTTAGCTGGATGAATACCTTGAGTTTTGAGACTGTAGTTTCGTCTGGTTTTGGTTTGGGCTGTTGGCAGTGGCGCTTCATAAATCCTGTTACCCATTCAGGTTTAAGGCATTCTTCAGAGTTTCAATTTCCTCTGTCAGTGTGTCCTGGGTATGTGGCCATGCAAATAGGTTACCAACTAACAGTATACCACATAAAGCAATGATGTACAGACCAGAGGGAAGTAGAGGAAGAGGCCGACCACGTAAACGATGGACGCAGGGAATAACAAAGTCCATGGGAATATCGATACATGAAGCCCATAAGCGGGTACTCTCCCGCTGTTTATACTTCACCTCGAAACCGCAAGGTACAAGAGGAACATGATGAGATGAGATGAGTGTGTCCTGGGTGCATATCTTCCTAGTACAGTCAAACAGGGTCCGCACTAAGTCCCGTTTGTACTGGACCGGTGTGAAGCTCTGAAAATTTAAGTATTAGCCTGTCCATATTTCTTTGCGGTACACCGATCTTTGAATTGCGCGTCTGCTCCAAGTCTCAGTAAAATATCTAGGAACGGCAACGCTTCGTTATGTTCGTGTTCCATAGATAGAGAGATGTTTTATGCGTCATGTTCATTATGGCCTGGAACGATGTTGCTTGTAGCTCGTCTGTGGTGATAATTAGTATAGTATATCGCCCACATAACGACGGTAAAAGACCAAGTTGTTAATGTCTGAGGATCTCTTTTCTTCTAATTGTGACATGAAGATGCCCGCTAGAATAGGACCGAGAGGACTCCCCATGGCCACTCCGTCACTTTGGGGGTATGGCTTTGTTAGAAAATTGAATTGTATGTTGGCGGTACACAGTAGTAATAGCCTCTTCAGAATAGATATTGGTATGCCTAGTTTTAGTTGTTTGTCTTTGATGCGATCCCTTATTATTTTCACTGTCTCATCTAATGGAACGTTGGTGAATAGGGAGGCTATACCCATGGATGCCATGTGTTTATTATTTATGTCCATGGTATTCAATAATTCCACTAGTTCGAATGTATCTCTGAGTATTTTTGGATCGAAGGACTGTCGTACTGGCTTTAAAATGTCAGCTAGCCATCGCGCCATTCGGTGTTGTGCATGCAGGGTTACCCATAGACAGGATCGGTCTTAGCGGGATGTCGGGTTTGTGAAGTTTGGGTAGACCGTACATATGAGGAGTTTGGGAGCCAAGCGGTGAGAGCGTTTTTGCAGTGGCCTCACTGATGAGTCCCGCATTCAAAAGTGACTGGATCTTCTTCTTCTTTGCGGTCATCCGAAGTGTTTTTTTCAGATGTGATTGCGGTGTGTCTGGTTAGGCACCCTTAGGCCGAAACCCTTAGGCCAACACATCCGACTGTTAGCGTGCATTTTTGACAGGTTAGCATTCCTGTGGAACACTTTTATGGTGCCATCCACATCCCAGCTTGTCAAGTTGGAACGGTCGACTGCTTCACAATTAGCCCTCAGGGGAAGGCAGGGACAGTCCATGGCATTTCCGTCATCCAGGGTGGCTTCCATAGTTGCAGAGCCGACACATAGCGCCCTGGTGCTGGGCTCACCGAGGGAATCGTCACGTCCTACTCATGGCTGCTTTAATTCCTCACTTCAATGTATTGGGTATTTCGTTCACCACGGGCCATTCCCATACAAACCAGACCGGGCTGCGGACGCTATCCACTCAGCGAGTTTTCGATTTGGACATGTGCTTGTCGCTGTGCCCGTCAGAGCTGTTACGGGCACAACGGTCATTCGGAAAACTAGCTAGTCAGAGCTTTTCCAGACACGATAGGCATTCGGAAAACTAGGTAATCAGAGCTGTTCCTAGCACGAAAAACATTTCACTCGGATGTAGTTGCGTAGTGCCAATTTTTATTTTGCCACCCGTAGGCCAGCACTTCCGACTTAGGCGGGCATTTTTAATGAGGTTAGCCTTCCTCGTGTTTCAAGGCACGTTGGACTCTTTCTGTTATGGTGTCGCCCACATCTCAGCTGGTCAAGGTAGAACGGTCAAAGACATTACGGTCAACCCTCAAGGGAAGGCAGGGGCAGACCATGGGCATTCCCCGCTATCCAAGGAGGCTTCCATAATTGCAGAGCCGGCACATATTGCTCTGAGACTGGGCTCACCCGATTAATCGCCATATCCTGCTCATGGCTGCTTTAATTCCTCACTTCCATATATTGGGCATTTCGTTAGCCACTTGCCGCTCACCGTATAGACCAGAGACGGACAGTCTACGGGCGACTTCCGCTAGGTAAGCTTTCGCTTCGGACTTCCACTCAATAGATTCGCTAGCCAAGTGTTCCATTTCGTGTCACTGTTGATTACACTCACTCTATGAGTATGGATACAGACATTCTTCGTTACCAGTTTGTGCGTCTGGGGCACTTTTTCTACCTTTAGTACTCGCTCACGAGGTAGGCTACATGTGCTGCCGGCTCAGCACCTTACCTCTGTGCATCTGTGGGTGAGAAACGGCCAGGTCCTCTCATCCGGGGATCCCTCATATCCCCCCAGCTGAGAGCCTTCGAACGAGTATCTGCACTAAGCATGTAGCGTACTCAGCACCTCACCTCAATTTTGAGGTAGGTGAATATCGGCCAGGCTCTCACATCCGAGGGTTAATGGCTTAGAGACGTTCAGCCATATCCCTCGGCTGAGAGCCTTATAGGTTGTATCCGAACTAAGATTATTGGCATCGTTCGCCTGATTTAGACTGCTATCCTCAGTCTACCTGCAGAGCAGCAGGTAATGTCTCTCTTAGTCTGGTCCCTATCTCAAGAGTTGTCCGACATGTATTTGTATATCCATCGGCATAGCTCTTGGGGTCACTGGGACACTCAAGCCCCCCCCCCCCCTTTTGCACCGCGGCAAGGAGGAGACACATTGGAGGGGGTGGGGGTGACTGGATATCTTTCCTCATTTTTGCATCCAGGGCCTCCGACTTGTTTACTTGTTAATCTACCCTGAATTTAAATTCATCTGATATTTCTTTCATTTTACTCTGGTAGTCTGACATGTCCCTCAGTACTGCACCACTCCCTTTGTCAGCTTTCAGTATGCGAGGGTTTTGTTAGCCTTTAGCGCTTTTAAAGCGTTAAGGTGTTCGTTGGTCAGTGGACATGTCTGTTTAGAGGGTGTTATGCGATACTGGTGTTCTAAATCTACCAGCTTGGCCTTGAGTCTGAACACATACCTCAATGGGTCAACAAGATACTACAAACCAGGGTTGACGGATCACTGTGATAAAAAAAGCCAAATTTTGCCCGGTTGAAATATCCATTTCAAATATATTTACATCACATGTAAACATCTTCTTCAAATAAGTATTCCTCTTCATTGTTGAGATATTCAGTACAGGGTTCCTTAGAATATAAAATTTCAGATTTGAAATCATTCAATATATTTTTATGAAGGAACAAATTCCTTACAGCACTTGTTTGAAGATAATAGTTCTGCTCTAATTCTAATAATTGCGTCTAAGAGAGACAGCTGAAGTCTATTCCTTGCTTTGGTTTTTATGCATGTTAGTAATTTCATTTCTTTTATAGCTGAGGTATCTAACTAAAATTAGTAAAATGCACAAAAACTTTTGGGTCGAGACATCAGTGGACTCATCAATGATGAGTGTAAACTTCTTGTTTTGCAGATCTAGAATTATATCAGATTTTAAAGATAGTGAAATAACATATCTTATTAGTGATATGCACTTCGTTCGGTGCAATTTTATCTGACCAAAATTGCTGCCATATCCATGGGCTACCATTATTTCACCTAAGTGATCGATGCTGCGTATGGCACTCTGGCAGGCCACATTAACAGCAATTTGTAACTCTGCTAATTTGACTTCATCATTAATTTTCTTGCTTATTGTCATCACTGAAAGTGTTTTTATTTTATTTTTGTGTGTGTGAAGAAGATGGCGCGTCCCGCTTGTGTTTTTCTGTTGTTTCATGATTTACGAGATATGAAAAATCTTGAAACAATATTATTATTACGCCGGCACAATTTGCAATACGCCGATTCAGAACCATCAGTGGATTTCTTGAGCCACACAAATTTCTTTTCCCATTGATCATTATATTTCCGATTAGTATCATAAGACAGTTTCCACTTTGGCGTGATAATGGGCTCAATAATAAGAAATAATTGCGACTTGCGATGAAGGTATGAAATGATGATAATGAAAGGATGAATGAATTTGAAAACTGAACTGAACAGTAAGGTGGATGCGCAATGCGTGAGTACGTATAGAACAGTACAAACAGTACGAAAACCGTGTTTAATACTTGTTAGTTGTTACCTTCGGTAGCTAAAAAGTATTCAAACAAGATAAACATTAACTTGACAAATTCAAAAAGATAGGCATATACCATTACACATTTTTAAAGCCAAGAAAAAAACCAAAACGCCAAACTGAATTTTGTTTTTGATGCCAAACCTGTTTTAAAAAGCCAGATATGTCAGATTTGGCGTTAAGAAGGCCAATCTGGCAACCCTGCTACACACAGGTGAGGGGAGCATAGAGGGGCCGAGACACTGGAAGCTTACCGCTTCATCAATTGCTAGGCACATGATCGAAAGCGGCCATGCGATTGATAGGGACACAGGCACAGTGCCTTTCACGTGTTGTTTAACACACACAATACTCGCTTGTTAAAGTTTGCTGAAGCCATAATGATCATTCAACACAAGCCAGCTTTGTGCAAACAGAAAGACATGTTAGTCAGTTTAAAATTACCGTGGTAGACAACTGACATTGCTGTGCGAACATGTGTATATTTCAGCTTGACGGATTTATCTAGTTATTTTACTTTGTGCAGCATGTACCTGACGAGATGCAGCGAAATATGCCAGGCAATAAATAGTGCAATCTATTGTTTGTATCTTCATTTTTCAAATTCACTACGGGAAAACATTGTTTTCAACACATACCATTCCCGATCTGCAATATGTTTTTTCTGCGAAACAAGTTTTCTGACTGTTGAAAAGAAGGGAATTCACGCGATATGCTACCCACACAAGCGAGAGATATTCACATCTCTGTATATGACATGGGCCCTAAAAAGTGTACAAGAAACCTGGATAGATCACGTAGGAATAAAGGTAAAAACAAACACAGAATGTAATATTCTTAAATACAAACATTACACGAGTAAAAGCAGAATTATGATCAGAAAAGACAAAACAGAGTATGCAATAAACACTTGTAATATAATAGAATATTTGCAGTTGCAAGAAAGAGATAAACACGAATTCAGATCATCATTACATGTAATCTTCTCTGCTTATTTCGTTCGCTTTAAATATGTATATAACTGCAATGTTGTCTCTTGTATGAATTTAACTGTCTTTATTAGTTCACTCAGCGGTCCATAACGTTTATCTTCCACTGTCGTCTCTCTAGGCCAGAAGGTTTGCCTAGATATGTTGTATTTTGGGCAGTCTTGGAGTATGTGCTCTGCTGTCTGTGATGCTAATCCACATGTGCACATTGCTAATTCACCAATCTTGAATTTTGTATACATGTGGTTGCGTAATCTATTGTGTCCTGTTCTGAGGTGCATGATAATGACTTGTTCTGGTCTGCCCATAATGTGGTAGTCGTCTTGAGCAGGTTTTGGTGGCTTTCTGACTGATTTGATCATTCTTTTCTTTTGGTGGTATGTAATGGGCACATCAGGTTGTTCTTCTTTTGCTTCTTAATTAGCCTATCGATCAGCTCTGTCGTTTCCGGGTACTCCACAGTGGGGTGGTATCCACTGTATGGTGGCCTTAAGGTGACTGCTAAGTTTAGAAAGTAGTATCCTTAGTACTGGCAATTTCCCAGACAGCAGCGCCTCGAGAACTGATTTTGACTCTGTCAATAGCACCACAGGTTGTTAACAATGGCTGGTATTTAGTAATTTCTCTGTTGCTATCTTGATTGCCCCAAGTTCAGCATCATAGTCATGGCAGTACTTTCCTGTTGGAACTCTGGCCGTGTCCCTAGTATTATTTGGGTATTCTATGTACATTCCCGCTCCTCCATTTCGAACAGCATTTTGTGCTGACCCACCTGTGTAGGCTCGGATCCAGAGGTCCTGTGGGTATTCTTCATCAAGGAAGCTGAGAATGGCTGTTCTGCGCTTTACACTGTTCTGTTCTTCCTTGTCAAATATTTCTCTCACTTTTGTCTGGATTTGTAGTGATAGTCTATGTTCATCTTTCCATGGAGTTCGCCCTGGAATAGTTTTCAGGGGGATACCAACTGTTGGCAGATTGGTGGTTTCTCTGCAGAGTCGTTTGGCCTGGTGGATAAAACTACTTCTTTTCAACCGCCTCATAGCTAAGTTTACAAATCTAATCTTCATAGGGTGGCCTGGCAAGCTGGGGAACTTTTCTGCTTGTGTTAGCGTTTTCGTATCTCTGCGCTCTCTCGGTGCTTGTGTCCTCCCCATCTTCTCCATCTCCACTAAAGGGGTTGATCTCATCCCTCCTGTGGTGACTCTAAGTGCTTGATTTTGCACCTTGTCCAGCTTTTGTAGTGTGGTTTTTTATGCTTAACACCACGCAGTTGACCCGTATTCCAGGTGTGGTCGTATGCTCTGTTGATAAACTTTGCTAAGTATTTTCCAGCTGGCTCCTCATGTGGTTCCACTTAGCTTTATCAGGATGGTTATTTTCCTTCTAGCTTTTGCTACTGCTTTGTTGATGTGCTTTCTCCATGTCAGCCTGTCATCAAATGTTATTCCAAGGTATGATGGTTCTTTATCTTCTCTTAGGGGTGTTCCATTTATCTGAATGACCCCTGTCTTTTGTTGCGGAAAGAGTGGAAATAGAGTGGTGCTGCACTTGTCAGTGTTTATGCTGACACACCATCTGCTTGCCCATGCAACAAATATATCTACAGCTCTTTGTAGCAATCTGGTGGTCACTGATCCATGTTCATTTGTGCTCCATAGAACCAGGTCATCAGCGCATATTGCCGCTTTAATGCCATGCGGTAGAATAGCTACAAGATCATTGATGAAGATTAGAAAAAGTGTGGGGGACAAGACTCTGCCCTAAGGAACACCGTGACGCAGTAGTACTTTCTTGCTCTTGAGTCCAGTCTATCTGTACTCGGTGTCAGAATCACCGAGGCGGCTTCATCTCACCCGCCTGGCAACAACCAGGTACGACCGTGAACTAGACTAACAGCTACTACGCAGGCGATGGCCAAAGGTCAGCGTGGTGCACGCAGACCACGAGAACGGAAAGCAGGGCCAACGTGGGAATCACTGCTGGTAGCTCAGACAGCCTTGGACAGCGAGACCGGACGGACATGAAAGAGTGTTGCTGCATTTGAGTCGAGACTGATGGAAGAAAGCTTGTGTGCTTTGTTTGATTAGAGTGAAGATTGCGTGAGTGATATATTCATTTGTATTTATGGTATTATTGATATCTTGCATAGTATGTTTCTGACAATGGCATTATCGCTAACTTTGAGCGATGCCTGATGTGACTGCGTTTTGAGAGGTGCGATTAAAGTGTTTGAGTTATATCGCCGTGTGTTTATACACTCATTATGTGTGTGTGAGTGTTTCACGCCTGTTAGTGAACACGAGCCTATGGTCATCTAATCAAGACCCTGACACTCGGGCTCTTCTGTTATGAAAGTATGCTTTCACCCATTTGTACATTCTTTCATTGACTTTACAGTTTATCAGTTTCTTCATCAGACCTTCTTTCCAGACTTTGTCAAAGGCTTTCTTCAGATCTATTCATGTAGCAAGAACCAGCTTCTTCTCTTCGAATGCATCCTCAATTTCTTGAGAGAGGTAGGTTGTCTGATCTTCCGTAGAGTAGCACTGCCTAAAGCCAGCCCGCTGTGGCACAAGGATGTTTTCACTTTCAATGCACCATTGCATTCTGTGATTGATGATGCGCTCCATTGTTTTGTAGAGACAGCTGGTGAGGCTAATTGGTCGGTAGCTGGAGGCAATGGACTACCTTTCCCTGATTTTAGGAGGGGTACCATGATTGCTTCTCTCCAGGCTTGTGGAACACTGCCTAAGATCCAGCTATTATTGAAGATCTGCAACAGCTTTGCTTCTGCCTCTGTTCTTAGTTCCTGATCATTTAATTGGAGATCCCATCAGCTCCTGGTGACTTTCTAAATTTCAGTTTTGATATAGCTAGCTCCAGTTCGCTGATTGTGATAGGTGCCTCCAATGTTGCCATTTGGCTCGAATCTCTTGTTGTTTCTCTGGACTAATTTTGATATTGTTATCTTGTGCGAATGAGTCCTCAATATGGTCAGTTGCTTGCTTTCCTGTTAAAATATTTCCGTCTTTATGTAGTGCAATGTTTGAGTTTCTCCTTGTGCCCTCATCGTTATGTTGTTTCATTAGCTTCCAAAACTTCCTTGTGTCTCTTTCACAGTTCAGTGACTCTTGTTTTCTCCTGCCAGCTTTTCCGCCTAGCCTGCAGCTTGGCCCTTTAAAATTTGGCTTTTGCGTGCTGGTATTTATTGTGGTGCTCTTAGCTGGGTTTGGCCTCTGCTTGCTTTCTACACATTTCCACATCATTATGCAACTGTTGCAGTTCACTACTCCAGTAGGGTTTATAATGTTTACGGGCTTCTCTTGGTATTTTTTCCTGTGAGTAGTATAGTACGGGCAAAATCCGCCGGTTTTTTGTGGCGTACTATATAATTCAATCATTTATCGATTTTGCGCCACAAAGGGCGTTAACTCCTTTTTTTGAAAAAAGTAAGCGTGGTAATCAAGTGACCCCTTAAGTTATAGGCGAGGGTGTTGTCAAGAGCTGGTAAAGTGGTCAAGGATTGTTCAAGTGACACCTTAAATTGTAGGTCAGGATACGACAAGTGACGTGGTGGTGGTTAATGTGAGCGATGACGTGGTCAAGTAGTGGTCAAGAGGAAGTCAAATGGTCAAATGGTGGTCATGTGACCCTTAAATTGTAGGGAAGAGTACGGCTAGCGACAGGGTGGTGGTTAAAGTGAGCGCTGACGTGGTCAAGAGGTGGTCAAGTGGCTCACTTAAATTGTAGGGGAGGGTACTGTATTAACACGGTGGTGGTTAAAGTGAGCGATGATGCAAGAGGTGGTCAAGTGGTCAAGGGACAGTCAAGTGACTGCGTAAATTGTAGGCACGTCTAGTGTACAACATAAAACAAAAACAACAACAAAAAACAATTCAAAGATATAAAAACATTAACAAAGGGAAAACATATATAGACAAACAATTAAATAAGAAGAGGCATGGATGTGGTCGTGGCAGAGTGGTATAGGGGTCGGGGTGAGCAGTTATGGCCAGTGGTGTTGAAGTGCTATAGTTGTTAGGACTAAAGATTCGGGTGTCTCAGGCGTGAAGTATCGAACTGGGTAGGATGTCGGTGATCATATAGTAATAGTAGTAGAGTTGTTCGTAGTAATATTAGTCATCACCATCAAGAGACGTGTTGCTGGCATGGGTGATCATACCTCGCCACATAGTGCGATCTCCGATGGCATGGTTCAGTAAAACAAGTAGTAATAATATTTGTAATAGAAGTACCAGTAGCAGCGATAGTACTAGTTATCATCATCATCATAATCATCATCGCGTGTCTTACCGGCTGGCGTAGGCGATCATACCACCCCACATATTGCAATCTCCGACAGCATTGCCCAAAACACGGGTTGACTCACGCTACAGGAATCTTCATTAATGGCATTATCTTCATGCAGTGGTAGTAGTCGTAGTATCAATAGTACCAGTAGTACTAGTCATCAGCATCATCATCAGCAAGAGACTTATCACCTGGCGTGGGCGAGTATGATACTCCATACATTATGATCTCCGATGGTATGGATCAGTATTACAATTAGTAATACTATTGGTAATAATAGTAGAAGTAACAATAGTAGTAGCAATAGTAATAATAGTAGAGGTGATCGTAGTAGTAGTAGTAGTAGTAGTAGTAGTAGTAGTAGTAGTAGTAGTAGTAGTAGTAGTAGTAGTAGTAGTAGTAGTAATAGTAGTAGTAGTAGTAGTAAGAGTGGAAAAGGGAGAAAAAGAAGAGGAAGAAGAGGTGGAGATGGACTAGTAGTAGTATTAGAGTAGCATTAGCAGTAGTAGTAGGAATAGTAACAAAACATAGTAGTAGTAGTAGTAGTAGTAGTAGTCGTAGTAGTAGTAGTAGTAGTAGTTGTTGTTGTTGTTGTTGTTGTTGTTGTTGTTGTAGTGGTGGTGGCGCTTATAGTAGTAACAGTAAGAGTAATAGACTAGCGAGGGTGCTTGTTGTTTCACTAAATATGTGTATATATTATGTAGTATAAAGCTAGTTTGTATTGTATGCTATGTAATGTGTTGCTGAAATATATGTCTTTTGTAGTTGTAAGAGGTGATGACGTCATAGTCACCCGCTCTATCATTGTTGCCAGCTTAATGATAGTGTCTTCATTGCTGCGAAAAAGGCTCTTGAGATATTGATCATTTCTCAAAGCAACAACGTCTGGGGTACATGACCATTTGGGGCAAACAACGGTACAGCAATTAAATGGCAACTACAAGGCAAAATGACATTGAATATAGCGTAATATAAAGACTTATGAGATCATCGGTTGTCCGTTCCATCACGGTCGACAAATAGGCGCACACTAAGGCCTCAAATTACTCACTCAAATACACATATATGATCATAATTCACCGACCCAAGCAATGAAAACTGACAAAAACAATGAAAAATAGCATAAACACTGAATGATCCACAAATGTAAACGTCAAAATGTAACACATACAAAGAAATAAACAACTACTGAAAAAATAAAATGACACGACAAAATGACACAAGCAATGAAAACTGACACAACAACACACTGATGCAAACAAAAGAAAACATCCAAAATGTAATAAACACGTACAGAAAAAGAAATCAACAACAAACCGACACAAAGACAAACTGACACAAAAAAATGAAAATTGAAACAAACTGAAATGACAACTGAAACACTTACTATAACAACTTGCCCATTGGCTCTCACAGCATGTCGACTTGCCCTATCAATACCCACTTGCCCTAACAACTGTACACTTGCTCACACAACTTATCCACTTGCAATGTCAACTTTTCAACTACCTCTTACAAACTTGTCCACTGGCTCGCACAACTAGTCGAATTGCCCTGACAACTTATCCACTTACGTTCACAACTTGGTCACTTGCCCTAACAACTCCCCCCCCCCCCCCATTTGCCCTAAAACTTGTCCACTAGCTCTCGCATCTTGTCGACTTGCACTATCAACTTGCACATTAACCATAACTTCCCCACTAATTCTCACAGCTTTTCGACTTGCCCTAGCAACTTGCCCACTGGACCTAACAACTTCCCCACATGGTCTCACAACTTGTCAAATTGACCGATCAACTTCCCCACTTGCCCTAACAACTAACCCATTTGCCCTAATAATTTGTCCACTAGTTCTCACATCTTGTCGACTTGCCCGATCAGTTTGCATACTTACCATAACAACTTCCCCACTAACTCTCACTTGACTTACCCTACCAACTGGCACACTGAACCTAACAACTTCACCACTTGCTCTCACAACTTGCCGAATTGACCTAGCAACTTGCCTATTGGATCTAACAACGCCCCCATTTGCCCCAACAACTTGTCCAGTAGATGTTGCATCTATCAACACACACTTACCATAACAACTTCCCCACTTGCATTGTCAACTTGTCAACTACCTCTTACAAACTTGTCCACTGGTTCTCAAAACATGTTGAATTGCCCTAACAACTTATCCATTTACGTTCACAACTTGGCCACTTGCTCTTACAAACTTGCCTGCTGGCTCTCACAATTCGTCCACTTGCTCTCACAACTTGTCGAATTGCCCTAACAACTTGCCCACTCGACTTCAAACTTCCCCTCTTGTTCTTACAAACTTGCCCACTGGCTCTAACAATTTGTCCACTTGCTATTACAATTTGTCGACCTGTCCCATCAACTCACACACTTACCATAACAGCTGTCCCTTTTCCCTAACAACTTATCCACTGAATCTCTCATATTGTCGACTTACCCACGGATTCTAACAAATTTCTACTTGCTATACAACTTGTCGACAGCCTCGCACAAATTACCACTTACTCTTACAAACTGTCCCAATTGCTCTCACAAAGGTGTCCACTTGTGATTTCATGTCTTCCTCACCACATAAAGAAGTATCCCTCATAGAATACAAATATATCCCTCAAGTCATACAGAAGTGTCCCTCATATTGTTATCAGCAATATTTATGTGTTTAGGTAAGTTCATGTCTTCGGCAGTTCATATTTTGTAAATTCATTTCTTCAGCATCAGATTATTGTAAGTTCATATCGTCATCATAAATTTTGTTGTGTGTAAGTTCACATCTTCGACAGTTCATGTTTTGCTAAGGCCTATTTTCGTGAAAAATCAGAGGTCT
The DNA here is from genome assembly GCA_014155875.1 of Cepaea nemoralis. NCBI lineage: Eukaryota > Metazoa > Mollusca > Gastropoda > Stylommatophora > Helicidae > Cepaea > Cepaea nemoralis. The sequence continues at coordinate 108,662 of JACEFZ010027287.1, read as the reverse complement.
ATTGGTTAGAAATTCAACCTGCGTGGTCAATTACTACCACTTCCTGTGGACAGCTATTCTTACAAATACGCTAAAGGTGAGACTTTCTTTAGGTGTCTAGTTCAGTGTGTTGTTGTGTCAGTTTTCAGTGTTTATGTCAGCATTTTTCCTAGTCCGTTTGTCATTGTGTTATTTTTTCAATGTTTGTGTCATTTTGTCGTGTCGTTATATTTTTGAGTAGTTGCCGATTTCTTTGTATGTTTTACATTTTGGATGTTTTGCTTTCCCTTAGGTGCCTTGTTCAGTGTTTGTATCAGTTTTCAGTGTTTATTTCAGCAATTCTCATTGGATGTTTCAGTTTTAATTTTTTGTGTGTGTCAGTTTCTCTTTGTGTCGGTGTGTTGCCGATTTCTTTGTGTGCACGTGTTTGATACATTTTGGATGTTTTGCTTTCTTTTGTTTGCGACAGTGTGTTGTTGTGTCAGTTTTCATTGTTTGTGTCCTTTTGTCGTGTCATTTTTCTTGGTTGTGTCATTTTCAGTTGTTGTCTGTTACATTTTGACGTTAAAATTTGTATCTTATGGTTTCTTTGCCTGTGTCAGTTTGTCGTTTTGTCATTTTTTAGTGGCTGTGTCATTTTTCATTGTTTGTGTCATTTGTCGTGTCATTTTAATTTTGAGTAGTTGTCGATTTCTTTGTATGTGTTACATTTTGGATGTTATGCTTTTCTTTAGGTCTCTTGTTCAGCGTTTGTGTCAGTTTTCAGTGTTTATGTAATTTTTTTCATTGGTTGTTTAAGGTTTCATTTTTTGTGTCAGTTTGTGTTTGTATCGGTTTGTTGTTGATTTCTTTTTGTGTACATGTTTATTACATTTTGGATGTTTTCTTTTGTTTGCGTCAGTGTGTTGTTGTGTCAGTTTTCATTGCTTGTGTCGTTTTGTCGTGTCATTTTATTTTTTCAGTAGTTGTCTATTTCTTTGCAGGTGTTACATGTTGACGTTTACATTTGTGGATCGTTCAGCGTTTATGTCATTTTCATTGTTTTTTGTCAGTTTTCATTGTTTGAGTCGGTGAATTATTATCATATATGTGTATTTGAGTGAGTAATTTGAGGCCTTAGTGAGCGCTTATTTGTCGACCGTGATGGAACGGACAACCGATGATCTCATTAGGAGTCATGCACCCCAGACGCTGTCGCTTTGAGAAATGATCAATATCTCATAATGAGCCTTTTTCGCGGCAATGAAGACACTATCAATAAGCTGGCTACAATGATAGAGCGGGAGATTATGACGTCATCATCTCTTACAACTACAAAAGACAGATATTTCAGCAAGACATTACATAGCATACAACACAAACTAGCTTTATACTACATAAGATATACAAATACTTAGTGAAACAACAAGCACCCTCGCTAGTCTACTACACTTACTATTACTACAACCACCACCACCACTACCACCACCACCAATACTACTACTACTACTACTACTACTACTACTACTACTACTACTACTACTACTACTACTACTACTACTACTACCACGTCTACTACTATTTTTCGTTACTATTACTACTACTACTACTGCTAATGCTACTCTAATACTACTACTATTCCATCCCCACCTCTTCTTTTTCGCCCTTTTCCACTACTACTACCATCAATACTACTACTTCTACTACGACTACTACTACTAATCATACTACTACTACTATTGCTGCTACTATCACCACTACTAGCATTACTCTTGCTACTACAACTATTATTACCAATAGTATTACTACTTGTAATACTGATCCATACCATCGGAGATCATAATTTACGGAGTGTTATACTCGCCCATGCCAGGTGATAAGTCTCTTGCTGATGATGATGCTGATGACTAGTACTACTGTTACTATTGGTACTACGACTACCACCACTGCATGAAGATAATGCCGTTAATGGAGATTCCTATAGCGTGAGTCAACCCATGAATTGGTCAATGATGTCGGAGATCATAATATGTGGGGTGGTATGATCGCCTACGCCAGCCGGTAAGACACGTGATTATGATGACGATGATGATGACTAGTACTAGTGCTGCTATTGGTACTACTATTACACATATTATTACTACTTGTATTACTGAACCATACCATCGGAGATCGCAATATGTGGCGAGGTATTATCGCCCATGCCAGGCAATATGTCTCTTGATGATGATGACTAATATTAGTACGAACAACTCTACTACTATTACTATACAAGCACGCTAACTCTAGACAATATCGATAAATTTATTAGAACCTACCCACCCCGGCCGCCGACATACTACCCACAGCAGACAGTTTGATACCTCACGACTGAGACACCCCAACCTCCAGACCTAACAACTATAGCACCTAAACACCACTGGCCATATCTGCGCACCCTGACCCCTATATCACCGTGCCACCACCACCACCATGTATTCTCATTCAATTTTGTCTATATATGTTTTCCCTTTATTAATGATTTTTTTATTTAATATCTTCTTGGAATTGTTTGTTTATTGTTTTATGTTGTACACTAGACGTACCTGCAATCTAAGCGGTCACTTGACAGTCCCTTGACCACCTCTTGCATCATTGCTCACTTTAACCACCACCGTGTTACTACAGTACCTTCCTCTACAATTTAAGTGGATCACTTGACCACCCCTTGTCCACTCTTGACCACGTCAGCGCTCACTTTAACCACCACCCCGTCACTAGCCGTACTCTTCCCTACAATTTAAGAGGTCATTTGACCACCTCTTGACCACATCAGCGCTCACTTTAACCACCACCGTGTCACTACACGCACCATCCCCTACAATTTAAGGGGTCACTTGACCACCTCTTGACCACTTCATCGCTCACTTTAACTACCACCGTGTTACACACAGTACTGTCCCCTACAACTTAAGGGGTCACTAGACCATCCCTTGACCACCTCTTGACCACACCCTTGCCATATGACGAGCACGCCAAAAGAAGATAAGGAAAAAGGAAGAAAGGGATTTTGCAAAAGGATGCACCAAAGTGGACGATACACAGGAAAACCAAGGGAGACACGAGACGTCATAGGACAACAAAGAGTCAGACGTTGTGAGGCTGTGTTACTAAGCGGTTGTGTTTTCTAAAGTCTGTGTCAAGTGGATATCTGGATGCAATGATTACGAGGATCTGAAAGTAAACAACAGGACGAAGAATTGGTTGACAAGAAGCCGTCAATGGAAGGACTGGGAGTAGACAACCTAGGCGAATTCTGAACGACGGAACTGTGAAATGGAAAACCAGGCTTCAAGGTGAACAGGATAGAATAGGGAGGTTATTCGTAGATAGTAAATAGACACCGACCCTATGTCAAGGGCAGTCTATATTCTAGAAGAGCTGAATCCTATTATTTCTACAACACATAATTAAATGTGTAAAAACGTTCACTGGATTGCGTGAGTTTATTTCATATTTTTCCAAAGTTCAGGTGAGAACTTTTAATGTTCTAATTTAACGAGTTTAGAAACCTTGATTGTGAAATTCATGTTGAGTTATTACCGGATTTACGTCGAGGCAACCCTCACCTATAATTTATGGGATCACTTGACTACCACGCCTACTTTTTCAAAAAACAAAACCAAGGAGTTATTGCCCTTTGTGGCACAAAATCAATATATGGTTGATATAACAAAGTAGCCTGTTATAGGAGTTGGGTGGCATCGATGTTGAGCAAGTCTCGGTTTTGAAGAGTTGGTACTTAATTTTGTCAACTGATTCGAATACTACTTCTAAATAAACCATGGAACAAGAAAGCTACAGGATTAAGTTGCTTGTATTCAAGTTCGCCTCTATACGTCACGACTAACCTTGCCTCCCCTACACTGCTAAATTGATTTATATAGTGCGCCACAAAAAAAAAAACGGGTGGCATTAGCCCGTACTATACTACTCTCGTGCTGTCTGTAATATGCATTTTCCAAACTCTTCGACTACTTTATTTGTCTTTCTCAGTGTTCAGGTTTCTAACCAGTATGCTGGTACAAGTTGCTTGTACATTGCCCAGTCTGCTTTCTTGTAGTGTCACCTCGAGAGGGTGCTGCTTTCAAGCTCATTTTCTACAGTTAGAAAGACTGGCCGATGGTCACTGCCACCAAGATGTTTCCCAATAATTCGTGTAATGTTCCACTCCAGGTCTGGTGAATGAAAAGCCAGGTCAGGTGTAGTTGTGGTGTGCCATGATCTCGAGCAGAAGGTATGTGGGTCATACGGCTTGTTAATCAAGAAGAATCTATTATCATCCTGCCAGTCTTCCAGTTTCTCTCCTCTCTGGTCCATGTGATCATAGCCCCAGAGGTCTGCGAGTGGCTGTTAAAATAGCCACACACAATCATTTTTTTTCTTTTAATGGTAGCGTGTCCAGTGCCTATGGGCGGTCACGTAGACAGTAGTAATTGATCAGATTTAGGTCTGTATTGCCTGTTAAGTTTAAGTCTCTGATACTCAGTACCTCCCATGTAAACTTTAATTTGGTAAGCAGTGATGTTATTTTTTTTACAAGGATCACCTGGCTCCACAGGACATCTGACAAGGACCTCCGGTAGTTGTGGTTTGACCTTTTCGAGGCATAAGGACCGGCACTGCACCTGCCTGGGGGTCCAAAACAGGGCGAGCACCATAACATTCAGCAGTAGTCAGCATATTTCATTACGAGTGATTGTGTGGTATCCTGATTTCTGTGGTGCGCCTCCTGGCTGGTTGCCTCCGTCTTCAGCACATTTCCTTTGCTGGAGCAGACTGTGGTCTTACTCGAGTTTAGATGTGTAGGCGCGCACACACGTGTCTGCGCGTGCATACACATCTAGAGCGTACAGGTTATTTATGCGGCACCAGAGTGTCGCCGCCGCCCCTTGTCCTGTTAGTTAAAACAGTTCCGCCACATGAAGGCTAGGAGTTGGACTTTTGCTGCTGAGGTGATGAATGCACGAGCCATTGGGGTATTTATGCAAGGTTGGGTGCTCATCCCCAACTCTGCGCCCCGGCGAGATACAGCAACATTTGGAATCATTACATGTAATAAATGGTAGGTATGGCAATACTTCAGTACAGCTATATTAGACAAAAGGAAGGAGTACTGTGGATAAATGTGTTAAGATATGCCAAAGGACCCAGACAATACAGTTGAAAGTGAAGAGAGAGAGAACCAGAATCTGAGTTAGAGTAAGTACAATCAGAAATATAAACTGTGAAGAAAGAGAAGTCACTAAACTGCGACTAATAAGTCATGCCAGCAAAATCCTCTTACGAATCATCATGAAGAGAATAGAAAGAACTTTAGTCTATGAATTACAAGAAGTTCAAGGGTGTATCAAATATTCTTGGAATACTATGGGCCAAGAAGAACAAAAACACCGACATTCTATCAGATCTAAACATTGAAAAACAAACTGGCTCCTGGGCAGTGTCATGTCTCGGTAACTAAAATACTGTGGACACATTAAGAACAGTGGTGGGCGGCAAGATTCCTGTAAACAGAGGCCGGGATCGACCAGCACGAAGATGGACACATGATATTGAAGACACCTCACCCATTCAGGGGCATGGGCATAGGATCAAGAGTCTTTTCCGTAGGCCGTGATGAGAGCAACATTCGTCAAAGAACCTGCTACACGATGGTGATAGATAGATTTAAGGCAGGGCAGAACTGCCAGGGTTCATTTCTTCAATGTGACAACCATCTTTAAGAAATCTACAGAGTACAATGTATATCTTCAGGGCCGTGCCGTGCTTTGATACAAAGAGGCGGCTGCAGCAGGCGCTACCGTAATGGGTCTTCATAAGGGGGCGGCATTTTAAAAGAAAGAAAAAAACACGTAAAGGGCGGCATTTCGAAGACTTGCACCATACTGAGAAAATCTACAGCACGGTCCTGTATAATATCGTCTTACTTGTTCACAGACTACAATAAAGTAAGGTATTCGACTGCGTTCAATATCGGAAATTATGGAATATTGGGGTTTGCAACATATTTGATCCATTTAACACATACACACTAACGCTTACAAGCAGTTGTCAGAGAAGCAAGTAAAGCATCAGTCTGATCTGAGGTGCAACGAGGAGTAAGACTGTGCTACATTCTCTCCTTATACCTGTTCAACATTTACACAGAACATATAGTGAGAAATGTCACAAATGATGAAGCCTGTGCCACTTTTGATCAATTCTTCTGCTTATGGTCTATGCCATGTGGCATTGATCGGCATATATGTCCACAGATACTGTCAATGATTTCTGATACAAATGTTCCTCCTTGCCATTGTGCCAAACTGTTAAGTATCTTCCCTACTAACTCCCATTTGCCCCCTCCCTCACGCTCTAAATTATTTCCCACGCCTCTTGGCGGGCCCTAAGAATGTGGACCAGTCTTCTGATGTGAATAACCAGTCTTCTGATGTGAATAACCAGTTCTCTGTGTGAGCTAGCTTCTTTCAAGATGCTTTCAAGGACGCAGAGGTGTTTCCAAGGCACCAGGGCCGGGTTATATACTGGCCAAGACCTACTGACGCGTCCTCGTCGAGCGTCCTGGGCAACAGGTCTCTTCGGGGTCCTGGCTAAAGTCAGTAGGATCGGCGATTCCTCCGAAGCCGGAGAGTGTCTGCCTGTACGGCGAGGTACCACCAGTCTGCACACCAATAAGTCAGACATGGGACAACGGATACTCACGCAAACCTCAGGTCCTGTATGACATCACACTGATATTGGACAACAGGATGCCTTCATCCGACATACAGGACTTCAAGTTGGAGCTCAAGCCAACGAACACAAGCAAGCAAGCAAGATGCTTTCATTACACTTTTTATCTGTCCGTAGTGTTTTCATAATTTTTATTTGAAAACCACATCTCTACATCCTCAATATAATTTTTCATTAATCAGCTGATTGTTCTTGATTCACTTCCGCATATCCAGATTGGCCTGGTATAATAACCAAGAGCAGTTTTTCCTGCTTAAGTTGCCAAAGATATATTGTATTACGCATTCTTCATCTAGTGAAATACTGCTTATGCCTTAACTATTCTATCAAATATCTGCAATATCTGTTAGACATGATAGTACACGATAGTGCAAAATAAGAACCGCCATTGAATATCAATAAAATATAAATAATGGTTATATCAAAGAAACAGATAATAGAATGTAATATTACACGTGTTCGTAATCCCGTATACTCTCGTACGAAACACAGCAGCGCGAGATTACCAATACAATACCAGTTCCCAAGAAAGCAAAAGACCGGCAGAACCAAATGCCTATAAAGCTATCAGTCTACTTAACTGTGTAGAAAATTAACGGCAATAATTATTTAAAAAAAAAAAAAAAGGCTAATGTGGCACCTGGAAGGAAAAAAAAACATACCGCTTTACTCCACACCAAGTGGGGTTCAGAAAGTACAGAACCACTGAAGATCAAATAACCTACATAGCTAAGGAAACAGAGGATGCCTTCCAAGATAAAAAGCACACATTAGTGGTATGTGTAGATTTAGAAAAAAGTATTTGATAAAGTAAGGAAGAAGGGACCCCCTGTGAAGGTTAACCTGGTCAACAAACACCCGCAGAAGTCGGATGTGTTGGCCTAAAGGCGCAGTATCACGGCTCGCTGTAAACAGGCACAATGCAATCACATTAAAAAAAAAAAAAGACTGGATGAACGCAGAAAAAGAAGGAGGGACCAAAATAAAACTGTAAAAAATTCTGTGAGTGGGAAAATGTACATATGGTTCCAACCAAAAGTATAAGGACAAACCAGCAAGATGATATTTTGGAGCAATATTATGTTCCCCAAGGGGGAGTCCTAGCTTACATAAATGCCATTACAGAAAAATTTCCAGCCACAGTACACACCTCCACTTTTGCAGATGACCTAGCCATGTAGAGTTCTGAGGAATATATTAGTACAGCTAACAATAGAATGTAGCAAACCTTATATCAGTATTCGAGGAATGATCAAAAACATGGTTAGTGAAGTTCACTGAGGTTCAATAAATGTAATACAGTGTTCACCCTTTCAAATAAAACACAGCACTCTAAGCTAGTATTGAACGGAAAATTACTGCATCAGGAAGAAAATCTAAACTGCCTAGGTAACACCTTTGATCATTGCCTGAAACAGGAGACATAGGGTGAGACAAACTGAACAAGAGCAAGGTAAAGAATGGCAATCATGGAAAAAGCTTGCTGGTACAATATGAGGAGCAGTTGAGAAAGTTCTCAAGAAGCTATATACTGGTCAAGTAAGTCCTGTCCTTGAAAACGCAGCTTGGGCAACAGAAACTGTCAAACTTTAACTTAGAAATAGTATAAAAATCAAAGAATGCAGATCATAATGAAGGCATAAGCATAATGTCTATTAAAAAATCTAGGATAGAAAAGATAGTTGAGTCAAGATACAAGCAGGAACATTTAGAATGTTTACAGATGACACCATGTATCAGAGGTTTAATGATTTTGGAAAGGGAAGACTAAAGTGAAGCAACTTTGTAGAATCTGCAAAAAAGAAAGATTAGGACAACTCCTATACTTAACATATCAACAGTCAAACCCTTTTACAATGCACACAGGTTCCTATCTTAAAGACACCAGCAACTGGCTGAGATGAATGAAAACATGCCTGGTATTGACAAAAAGAACAGAAATAAATAAACAAGCCATAAACTACACAGAAGAACATTACACAAGTAGCACCTGGACCCATGCATATGCGGATGGATCCGCTAAATAACTCAATAGGAAATAGGGGCGGAGGAATTCTCCTGACTCTAAAAAATGGAACAAAGAAAATACAGTCAGTGACAACTGGAATATTCTCAAACAAAATCAGAGTAGAGATAGATTACTTGAAAACTGCAGCAAATATGCTGTTGACAAAGAAATAAAAAGAGAACTACATAGCTCTCTTCACAGATGCAAAGTCAATTGTGTCAATTCTGAAGAGTAGAAACAGTGCAGAACTAGCTGACCTAAGAGCAGCACTTTATTGACTAATTAGAAATCCAAAAGAATAGCAATACAACGGATGCCATCACATTGCTATATGACTGGAAACAAAGCGGCTGAAAGATTGGCAAAGGAAGGTGGAAGACTATCAATCATAACCTTTGATTTGGCAAGGGGTTTATATGAAGCACTTATAGAACAAAGTGGAAACAAGAACGAACGATAAAACTTTATTTTTAAAGGGTTAAAAGTTGCGAATACTTTCCCATTTAATACTCTGATCTTTCTCAGAGCACCCATGCCACCAGAAGGATGATCGTGCATATTACCAACTCAACCGAACTGAACAAGTAGCAATCTTCAGATTCTGCACTGGATATAACAGGCTGAAATACCATGTGTTCAATAAAGTAGAGACAGGAGTTAGTTATTTACATATCCTTTACAGGATGTCGCAGTAAACCCCAGCACTGTTTGACTGATTGTGATTTCTTGGCAAATTTATGTTCAATAGTTTGCCATGGCTTTCTGAACGACCAGGACTTGTACCATTGTTTTAAAACCAAAGCAAGGCGATCTGCTGCCAAATCGCCCGCAGCTGTGTTTTGAAAGCGGTATGCAGAATTACAAATTGCGTCCGTAACACATCCACCACAGAGCTGGCAAAGGTAGGGGATACTGACACAATAATGGTGGCATTGGTAGAATGAGGGCCAATTGTTTGCTGTGAGAGTGCCCAACAAATGCAGAATAGAGGACAAACTCTAGGGAAATGTCAGCAACCTCAAGTTGACTGCTGCGTTCTTTAAAAATATTCAGGCTGACAACTGAAAGTGTACACAGATTATGACAAAATGACAGAGAGGAGTGGACAGTCATGGCTGCCAATATCTGCTCTATGGGAGTCTCCATGGTGAAGTGGTCAAGCCATCTGACTCGGGCTCCGAAGGTTGTGGGTTCGATTCTGGGCCGCGTCCTTCAGTTCATGAGTGCATTTTTTTCTGAAACTCCAGAGGGTTGTCACCGGAGCTACGGAGTTCATGCTTTGTGCAACGCTTTCCATGCTGCGGAAAGAGACTGAGCCATATGCAATGAAGTCGACCCTAGCAACTCTTATTTTTTTAAATCTGCTCTAGGCAAGGCACTTGAAGAAGAAGATGTCACCTCACCACAAGCTGAAATATTTAAAGAGCAAGAACATCTAAAACACTCATTAAACATAAGCATAACAATTATTTACATTGTCAACTCATTTTGAAGAAAAATAGGCGAAAGTTTTATTATCCTTTATTAGTAATTTCCCACATTTCAGACATTTTGAAAATTATATATATTTAACAGAAAGTCCAAACTATTCATACATATTCTACAAAAGTATAAATTTCACAGATTATTTCAAAATGATAAAATGTATGTAAGAAATACTATTTTCACTGAACAAAGACATTCATTGACAACCAACGGAACATCCATATGTTGAAATAAACATTCTAAAAAATAGAGAATACAGATAGACTACAATTAGACAGCATCTCCCGGGAAGGTTAACCCGGTCAACAAATGCCCGCAGAAGTCGGATGTGTCGGCCTAACGGCGCAAGAACGCAGCTCTGCTGTAAACAGGCACAACGCAATCACATCCGAAAAAAACAAAACGGATGAACGAAGAAGAAGAAGAAGAAGAAGAAGACAGCATCTGACTAAAGAAAGTGCTTAGTTAATTGTAAAAAATACACACACTCAGGGTCACGGCTATAAAACCTTTGAGTATACACAGAATATCATGTGTAGCCACATATAGAGCACAGTAACAACCAATGTTTCTTAACATTTGTGCAATAATATCCACTTCCCTGTACTTGATTAGACTGGACACTAGCAGGACTTCCTCTAATCCCAGCCATTTATTTTGTTACTGATGTGTGTTCTTGGTTCTACTGACCAACTTTTAGGTCTCTTTTAGAGGTTTAGCTCGTTCATAGTTGATTCCTACTCATGCACATACTGGTTATTTCAACCTCTTAAAATAGAAACCTGCATGCACAACTTGACAAGAAAACAAATAACCAAACACAATTCCATCCATCATTTGCCATGCCGGTAAGGTGGGTGGTCATGAGTCACCATTTCACTTAATCACCAGAGTCGTGGATCAGCTCAGTGTTCTTGTCTCAACCATGCCACATTGTCAACCCATCCAGGTATTTACTTCTCTATCTTCCCCTTGTTCTCTTCCCCTCGATCTTGCCAGTTGTCACCAAATTTTCTAATTTATTTCTTCTCATAACATGTCCATGTTATGACTCTTCTGAGATAACTGTACCGATCCACTTGCTTAACCCTTTGAACCCTGCCAGTACCCAAGGGTAAATATCCTGTTACCTTGGGGTTCCAGGGTCATTACCCGTTTTTGGCATACTAATAATATTTCAATATTTCAACCTGAAAAAGACATTATTTCTGGGGGAAAAATCATTGATGAACAACAAGAAACGTAGGAAATGTTTCTAAGTGAGAAAAACAATCATATTTATGCAATTTTGGGGAAAAGTGTAAATTTGGCATAGTATTTGCAGATTTTTCCAAAAATTCACTCAAAAAAGTAATCCCAATCATCACCAGGGCCTGAACCCGGGACCTCTAGCACTCGAGGCGGACACCATGTCTCAAGTCTCGAGACCACTCAGCCCCCTGTCTTTCTATCAGTGTACGTAATAAATAAATAAATATATATTGTTTGTACCCTTTCCTTCCACACATCCATACTGTTTGTCACCAATTTCCATTTTCACAGCTTACTTTGGCCAAAAACCCCTGTCAACTATCAATAACTTTTTGAATCTTTGGCAGGAGAGTGACCTAAGACATGTAGCCATGTCTAGATGTAAGCTGGATGCTTATTGGTCAGCTGGTTGCCGATTAACAGTGATATGTAAACAGAAACACGTGGAAGCTTGTATATCGACTCGTAGGGTCTCTGATACACAGTACGTCAAGCTGGTCTGTATACTGGCTCGTAGGGTCTCTGATACACAGTACGTCAAGCTGGTATACCGGCGTGTCAGGTTCAAAGGGTTAAGAATATTCCCATTTACATTGTGGTATTTCGTTCTTCCTAGTGATGACCATAATCTGTGTCTTCTTACAATTTAATTCTAACCCTAGTTGTTCACTGTGTGCAACAACTGCATCTACTACATGTTGCAGATCTTGCTTACTGTTTGCAATCAATACTGTATCATCTGCATATCTAATTTTATTGATGTTTCTTCCTCCAATGATGAATCCTTTCATATCTTGTACATTTCTGAAAATATTTTCACTGTGCAGGGAAAACAGATCTGGAGACATTGTACATCCCTGTCTCACACCTCTCTTAATAAGCTGATACTGACCTACTTCATTATCAATTCTGATGACAGCTTGTTGTTCCAATATATGTTTTTTACAAGTCTGAGGTCTTTCCCATCAATTTGTAGATCTCCAAGAATCTCTATTATGTTGACATATTTTAGTCTATCGAAAGCCTTTGTGTAGTCAATAAAGCAAAGATGTATATCTTTATTTACTTCCATAGAATGTTCAATTACTGTTCTCAGCATGTACACAGCATTTACTGCACCCTTGCCTTCTACAAACCCACATTGTTCTTCCCCTATTTCAGGTTGTATTTTTTTCCTCGCTCTTTGCATGATAATCTGTAGCAAAATCTTTGTGATCTGGCTCAATATACTAATTGTTCTATGTTAATCACATTCCACAATTGGTAAACTCTATGATAATATTTGACTATTATCATTAACTGTCAGATGTAGATTGTAATCATCACTGATTCACTTAACTCTAGTTGTTATCAGGTAGATTTGCTATCAGTTTCTGCTTGCACATAAAACATTGGTTGGGCCATGTTGCTTTTTGTGTTCATAAAAAAAGCATAAAAATGGGAGAATGAAAAAATAATTTATGAAAAACATGATACTTGTATGCGCACACAGAAGTGACAATATGAAACTTCACACAAATGATGGCTTTCCTTAAGATAGTTTTAAAGGCAAAAGGTTCGCCTTAATTACACCGGGTTTTATACCACATGGCTCGGTCTCTTTCTGCACAGCAGCCTGCCAAAACTGTTGCACTGTGCACACATTTTTGTAGCAACAGCAATGACACCCAGAAGTTTCAGAAAAACAACTGTACCCATGAACTGAGAAAATAAACCCATTTTTTTGGCTTTGAACTCAGGCATAGCCCATACACACTACTTCCAGCAACACTGGACTGAATTTTGCGTATGGATTAGCTTTACTTATTAACAATGTCCCCAGCCATCAGGCGAACCACTCTGACTTCAGAGGTACTTGTAATTTATGTCCCTAAGTCAATGACGATAGGTCAACATTTTAGTCCAACTGTCCGGTGTAAGGCTGAATCCCTTACCTCAGCATTAGCACACTGGATGTTTAAGAACACATGTTCTTATCCATTTGGCCATGCTGACCTACAATAAACCCATGACCTTTGGAGTGCGAGGCAGGCAACTTGACCATGGAGACCTCCAGATGGCCTTCCTATACAGGTTGACACTTATGGTAGCTGTAGTTGGGCAGCATGTTAATCCATGCTATGTCTTCTCTGTCAGCTACTTGTTTCATGTTATATTTAAGTTGTCTATGCATGGGCTTGCCTTTTCCTATTCACATCAAACATATACATATATACAATGGATGCTCCTTATCAATCTCTTTTATGCGTCTTGTTTCCATAAGTGTTTTAAAAAAATCATTGTTTACTGTTGGTGAGAAGCATGAGAGTGTAGCCTGGTGAGATTTGTGTTAAATGTTCATGTTTCTGAGAATCATGCAAACTTATGTATCTATGAGTGATTAAATATGATATTAAATAATCATGTTAGTGAGAAGCATGACAATGTAGTTACGTGTGATTTATGTTAAATGTTCATATCTGACCAGATAGTTTTTGTTGAAGCCATCTATCTTGTTTTATTTTAACTCTTCCCAGATAGTTCACTTAAGTGTAGACCATGATAAATGAACGCCAGACATGTCCATAGGTGCTCTGATGGTCTCTACAACAAATCCATCAGTGTGCAGTAACTATTTGTCCCAGGTTGGTGCTGACAGTTGAGTCCTTTTCATGTCCTTGGTGTGCTGTCATTGTCTGGTCACACCAGTCTTCAGTCCAAATATTTGCATTAAAGCTACTGACATTGATGCTTTCATCCTCACTTCAAGCCAACTCTAAGGGTTTTCATAAAATAGGATCAACCAATTCCACAACCCATTTGATATACAGTGGCAGTGCCAGCCATTCTCTCTGCTCTTTCATTACCCGTGATACCTGCATGTCCTGGTATGAAGATGGTTGCAACTGTACAAAATGTAGACCTCTTCAGGGATTCAATCGAAAACCTGCAGGCAAAACCTGCAGCAAATTTCCACACCATGGTCAATGAATGATTTATCATGGAAGTATTGGTGTAATTTTGTAAGTGAAGCCAAAGTAGTGCCACAGTTACTGCCAATATTTCCATTGCCATGCGTGGGCCTTCTTCTTCTTTTGTTCACCATGCATGGCCCATATGCAGTGATGTTGTTCGACATAAAACAACATAACATTGTCATATATGGGAATGCCCAATGTGCAGTAATGTTATTCGACATAACATTATCAGGCTGCTTGTAGTCATAACAATGTGTTGGCAGCCACTCATGGCTGAGATGATTACCCTCGAAATAAACAACTCCATTTGATAGACAGAGTTAATAAAGCAGCATCAGAAGTCAACCAGGCAACACCATACTGCTACAACATGACTAATTCAAGCAACAAATGAAGCGGCCGCACCAGTTACAATCTCTATAGATTCTAAGCTTTAGCAATAAAGAAAGGCACTGTGTTTACAGTGGCTACATCATCATCTTCAGTTATAGTGACAATGGAATAATGAACACATATGAAGCTAGAACATTCTCTTGGCTTGAGGTCTGGTGTTACTTTTGAAAAAATCTGTTTTTGAGTTCGTTAAAAGTTTCTCCTCCCCAAGTTTTAGATAATTTCTTAAGGTGAAACGTTATCATTTCACAGATGTGTGGATGCAAAGCATGTTGTTGTTGTCCTTAATAGATTCAAGAATCTGATCACCGATGTTATTAACATCAAGATTCAAGATAAGAAAGAAACCAAAGTGGTTATAAACAGCAGGTACCACACTAACCATCACAGATTATTTTTGCAATTAGTGAATTTTAAAAAATGTGGGTCCAATGGGTTTACACAAGGAAGAATAAACCATTGAACAAAAAAAAAAAAGAAAGAACATACAATGAAAGATAATAAGTCACAACCAGTTAAAAGCAAACCTTAGATTATGTAGCTTATACATAACAAAACTGGCAGCAGTAATATTAATTGGAAGAACAAATGAAACCTTAGCAAACTGATAACTGTACAACTAAACAATGAAAATAAAAATTTCCCACAATTTTCCTTCTGTCACTAACATGATGCCCAAAATAAAATATAAGTACAAAGGTACACAATAAATAACTGACATGTATAAAATATTGCTTGTGATAATGTCATTAAAGTACTTGTAATAAGTATAGCTCTAGGATGTGCCTAGATTTCAGACTGACCTTGCTGAGCACACATTCTGAATGTGTGCGTATTACTTCTCCTTCATGTCATGGTTTCATATTTCTTCAAGAGAATGTCAATGATTCATTAAAAAAACACGCAGAGTTCTGGCACATTTACATACCATCTCTTTTTGCTCACTGTCTTCACTTTATTTAGCATTCTTCACTGAAATTTAAAATCTTGCCATTCACTAAACATCTTAAACATGTCTTCTAAGTTCTCAACTTGGGGGTCCTTTCAGGCAGACAGTGATCCTAGATAATGAAAATGTAGTGTGGTAACTTTTGTCGCAGGTACGGGGCAAGCTACAGCTAGTGTCTGAGTAGAATGGGCAGTGGTCAGGTACCGTAATAACGGCAGCTGTCACCTAGCAAAGACGTTTGAAAAAATGGATTCACTTTGTATGGTAAATATGTAGATTTATTCCAAGAAAACACTGCATTAAAACATGATGTGTGATATCATTTCTTGACAAAGAAAATTTATAAGCGCATGTGTATAGTTAGCTGCAAATTTGTATCCTTTTTTTGTGGGAATAAAAATATTTCAGAGTTACGTACACAATTAAATCTGATTAAATCAAACAGAGGTAATTCTGATACATACATAATTAAATTTGGCTTCCTGTTATCTTAATGCTGTTTAACCTCTGCATTGCTGCTACCTGTCTCCTGACTTCTGGTGAACACTCCATGTATCATCAGCCTATTCACTATAATTACTATCTTTTTATCATCATTTCCATTCTAGATAAGTAAGTGGAGGAGAGCGAGAAGAAAGGAACAACATTAAATGTTAACAAAATTGAATGCATGGTGGTATCCAAGCCAGCTCACATTCCAGTATACTTTATATAAGCTTCAGTTAGTTGCATATCTTTTACAGGATATCACAATCAACCCTATAATTTTTTGGCTGTTTGTTAAAAATCAACACAAGGTGGATAGTCTGCTTCCAAATTGCCTAAAGCTGATTTCAAATGCAGTATGTGGGACTGTGAGTCGTGTTTGCTACCTCTTTGTGACAGATGACAGTTTATATAGTAAAGGATTAAAAATAGAAAAGGCAATTTGTTTCCTTTATCCAGGCTATGCAGTAACATCAAATAGCTCTCTTTACAGATGCAAAATCAGTTGTTTCAATACTGATGATCAGAAACAGTGCAGAAATAGCAGATCTAATGGCAGCACTACAGGAACAATGCCAGAAATCTAAAACGGTTGTTAATACAATGGATCCCTTCACATTGCAACATACTGGAAAGAAAAGGCTGAAAGACTGGCAAAGGAAGGGTGAAGCAATTATAGAACCAAATGGAAATCAGAGCATCTAGGTCACCAGAAAGATGATGCACATTACCAACTCAACCGAAGTGAACAAGTAGCAATCTTTAGACTCCACACAGGACGCAACAGGCTGAAATACGACTTGTTTCATAAACTAAAGATAAAAGATACTGATGATTGTAGCTGTGGAACTGGTAAAATGACAGCTAAACATTTGTTTCAGAAGCAGATGTTATAAGATCATTCTTCGAAACCATCAGGAAAAATAAATAAAACTGTTTGGGGCAGATAAACAGACGAGTTGGATTTGAAATATTAGCAATATGTGAGAAAATACTGGGCTAGATAGATAGAGAAAGACAGAAGAAGTTATATATAAACAGCTTCAACGGCTGGGTTAAAAAATAATATAAGCGGCACCAACTTAATTTTATTTTGTTATCTATCTTCTTTATCATTTCATTTATCTCAATTATTATTAGCACCTTGTCATCATTTTCATCACCACCAAAATCATCTTTTTTGCTTCAAAATAAAACAAGTCCTGCAGCAGGAACTTGCTGTGGGTACACAAAGTGTTGGATCATCACATTTGTTAGGCCTGAGTGCATGGAGGAACAGGTGACCGGTCTTTCCCTCCAGGTAGCGAATGCCAAGATCTGACATCGAACCCCTGCCTGACCATGTTCATGCCCATGCCAGTGTAACATCCTAACCATTGCACCAATGTGTTGTTAATTATAAACTTAAACTATTGCTGGTAGTATTATCTGTATAATAATTATTATCACTGTTTTTTATCTTCTCTGCCATTATCCTGTTTCTATTACCCTAATTTTCATCATCATCAGCCTTTAAACTGTAATTATCAAGTTTATCACCTCTTAATTCACCACTACCAATACCATCATCTTGTTATTCATCATTTAAAACATTTGATTTACTACTATCATCATCATCATTCTGAGAAGAATATTCAATGTATCACGACGAGAGAAAATCAGAAATGAAGAAATCAGGACTAAAGTGGGGGTTATAGCAGCGCTGGATTTTATTAGAAGGCAGCAAGTCAAATGGTTTGGCCATGTAACTAGGTTATCAACTAACAGTTTACCACAACAAGCAATGAGGTACAGACCAGATGAAAGCAGAGGAAGAGGCCAACCACACGTTAACGATGGGCAGAGGGAACAGCAGAGTCCATGGGAATTTTGATACATGAAGAGGAACAAGATGAGATGAGATCTTCATCACTGCCCTTATTATCAGATTAATCAGAATAATGACATTGTTAGCTCCCAGCTTCCCCTAATTATTGTAAACAGTAAAAGTAAAGGTGCCTTGTGATGGGAGGAACACTGGACACATGGAGCTAAACCCATATTTGTACAGAGCAAGCGGCACTCAGTGGACAGTATTACCCTGGCTGCATTTACTTCCAAGACATTTCCTTGTACCTATTTTAGGCTGGATCTAACAGGGAGACAGGGTCAATTTTTAAAATCCGCCCCATTTGCAAATATAGCAAGTTTCATGATGAACTAGGTTTTTTAATGTCAAATTTCAGCTAAGAATTGGCAACCTAAATGAGGTATCAATGAATTACATTTTTCAAGATCACTTCAACTATGCAGGTCTTATATTTGGTTTAACAATTTATCAGTAATACCTCACCATTGCATCAGCAGGCTTTGTGCTGGTATGACAGAATCTAATGGAAGACTTCTGTAGTACACGCTCATCATGCATTACAGATATTTGGCCATTACAGGCCTGAAACCAAGTTACAGAGGATCTCAGAGTTTGTGGATTCCCAGAGTGGCAGTCACCAGACACCATGACATTCTGGCATTCATCAGCCACGTCCAATTCATGGGTAAATTATTGTCAGGAGTGTAGATGATATGTTATACGTATATATGGGATATTTTATAGATCAATAACACTGTAGTAGTTGTTAAGAATAAGTATTAATGTACTAAAAGAATAAAGACATGAGTAATATTAAGGATAGAATGAAATATATAAACAACAGTCAGAACATGAACGAGTTTATCAATGACATGCATCACTACACTGAATTTGTGGTAGTTAACTGACTTCATAGTCTTCCTGCCTAGAGATGCTTTATGTGACATAACCGACCAGCAGAGAAGGGATCCATTGGCTTCATGAGACTACCAAATGGGTCCTTGACATTCATAAACATTCCTGACTTAACCTTGCAAGATATCCTCTGCATGCCAGCTATGGAGTCTGTTTTATCTACACAGATAAGACTCCCACCAAGTTCACCGATACATCTCTTACCATGCCCACGGATAAATCTCCCATTATGTTCACATTCAGGTCTCCAGTCATGTTCACTGATTGATCTTGCACCATGCTCACATATTACTTACTATATTTAGTCACATTTTTCACCATGCTCACAGATTAATCTGCCATGATGTTCACAGACAAATATTTCATCATGCTAACAGACTTATATCACACCATTTCACAGACAGCTTTATCATGTATAAAAATATTCAGATTGCTGTTTTACAAGCAGCAACTAGGAAAAAATCAATAGAAGTCTTCTTGCCTATAGATACCTTAATTGAATGGTAGGACAAACAACACTGTTATGTCAACTTATCATAAAAATGTTCAAATGTGGTGAAATTTGAGATTTATTAAATGTGAAACTGTATTTTAACAATGTTATAAGCATTCCAATAGAGAAATACCAAAAGTGTTTATACAAAAACTTATTCAAACATTTTTTTTCTCCAAAGTTGCAGCTGCATATTTTTTGTCAAATATGAATGCAGAATCAAATAAAAGTGCCCAACATTTGTTTATTTCTGAGATTTGCCAATTGTCAATATCCGCAATCTCCACATTGTATAACTACAATTACTTTGAAACACACATAACAGCATAACATTTAAAAATTAACTCTGCACAAAACTGTCATGGCCAGCTAACATCCTCATGTACAAATATCACATAAAGTACACCGATATTTATGAAACTGATGCAAGTTGAAGCAATTTGATTAATGATGGAAAGTTATTCACAAGATGCATGTTCAACTAAGCACTAATGAAGAAACAATGTGAAATAATTTTGTGGGGAAAATGGTACCAAAATAGTGTGAAATATGAACAAAGGTGATGTAAAATACTACTAAAATAGGTTCAAATATAAATGTAACTCTCAAAAGTAAAATGTTGGGAACATACTGCTAAAGCAATGTGGAATATAAATACTAATGATGCAACTTATAACTCTGTGAGGAAAACATTACAACAATGTGAAACATAGAGATAGAAACATACACATATTTAGGTAGCAGTGTAGACAAAGTTGGGGGAATAGACAGAAATATTAAAATGAAAATATGAAATGCAAGAGAAGCTTTCATAGCACTTGGACATTTGTGGAAGACAAAAGAAATTACATTTAGCACCAAACTTTGAATAGTAAATTCTGTCAAGTCTGAAGTGCTGTATGCATCAGAAACTGGGAACAACTAAAAGAATTACTAATAAACTACATTCTTTATGAATTTGTGCCGACACAGAATAGAAGGGCTAAAATGGTATGATATAATCGATAGTATCTTTCCGGGCAAAATGCTACAACAGTATAAAACAGAAAGGTTTAAATTTAAAAAAAAAACTATTATAATCCACATTATATTTTGTAATTTGTGAAAGATGATATTTTGGTGATGGATGCCTCAGGTGCACCTATCATTTTCAAGCTCCGCTGTGCAAGCTTTTCAACTTAGCATTAAGCTCAACAAGCACAGTTACGAATAACAATTTAGCTTAACTGATTTGTTTGTAAACATTGGAATAGACAGGGAAAAGCATCTTTCCTTCAATAAGAATATAATAGATGCACAAAATAAAACAAGGAACATTGTTTTCCTTACTAATATAAGGGGTTCCCAAAGGTCTTCTGCAATCTGCTGTTCAAAAAGTGATTTCGATTCTGTTCAACAATTCACATGTACATTTCTAATGGTATTGTTATCAGGCCTGTCTATTTTAATTATACATATTTCTATATCTTGCTGCTTGTTGCTTCTGACAGAAATGGTGGCTTGAGTTGTGGAGCTCAGATAAAAAGTACCTGATGTGAACCCTGTTGAGAAGACACTCATTCATGCATACCCCCTCCTGATCTCTGGCTAGTGGATCACATGTCTAGCCTTCTCTGACAATGGTAAGTACACAGGAGCTCCAGTGTCAACATTGCACACTTGACACAGTCCTCAATAATTGGAAATCATAAAGTGTAGGTCATAATGGCTGCTGCCATGGGAACATTTACAAACTACAAAAACTGCACACTCCATGAAGCTGTGGTAGTGTCGCCATTGGTTGACTTGCCTGCCAAGACAGTGGTCCAGATTCAATCCCCAGGACAGGCAGGATAATTTTCTTCTGACCAATATGGCTTTGGGGATGACCCAATCCCATAAGAATGAATTTTTAGCCACTTTTCAGAATTTCTTGGAAAGAATTTGCATAATTAAATATTCCAAGTCTAATCGAGATAATCTCGCCAGCATTTAAGTTAAATACAGCATTGTTACTATCTTTAACCATAGTAATTGCATTACTTGTTTATAAAATTACTGGCTTTTCTCACTGCCATTTAATTTATGAATATTATGTAGATGTGCTTAGGAAACTATAGGCAGTTACATTTATTTGAATAACGAAGACACAAACAATAGATTGCACGATTTATTGCCTGGCATATTTCGCTGCATCTCGTCAGGTGAATTAATTAGATAAATCCTTCAAACTTAAATATACACATGTTCGCACAGTAATGTCGATTGTCTACCACGGTAATTTTAAATTGACTGACATGTCTTTCTGCTTGCACAAGGACGGCTTACGAAGGTTGATTATTATAGCTTCAGCAAACTTTAACAATCGACTACTTTGTGTGTTGAACAACACACGGAAGGCACTGTCTCTTTCAACCATGTGACCGCTCTCGAGCACATGTCTCCCGACCGATGAAGCCGGACTGTTCCGGTGTGTCGACCTGCCTAGGCTACCATCTTCTGTGTGTAGTATCTTGTCCACCCAATTCGGCGACAGTTACATTGCAGGGTTTCGGAACACATTCCGAATTGGGTGGACAAGATACTACACACAGAAGATGGTAGCCTAGGCAGGCCGACACACCGGAACAGTCCGGCTTCATTGGTCGGGAGACATGTGCTCGAGAACGGTCATGTGGTTGAAAGAGACAGTGCCTTCCGTGTGTTGTTCAACACACAAAGTAGTCGATTGTTAAAGTTTGCTGAAGCTATAATAATCAACCTTCGTAAGCCGTCCTTGTGCAAGCAGAAAGACATGTCAGTCAATTTAAAATTACCGTGGTAGACAATCGACATTATTGTGCGAACATGTGTATATTTCAGTTTGAAGGATTTATCTAATTAATTCACGTAAGTTGTGTGATTTCTGCAGTATGTACCTGACGAGATGCAGCGAAATATGCCAGGCAATAAATCGTGCAATCTATTGTTTGTGTCTTCGTTATTCAAATTCATCACGGGAAAACATTGTTTTGAGTTACATTTATAATTACAGTTATTGCATATTTCCTGGAACTAAGGGTCAGGTACTTATTCATTTGCCCGAATGTTCGTTAAAAAGTATAGGATGGTATGTGGAGTGACAAGCATATGCAAAAACTATGAAAGACACATGAAAAGACAAGTAAGTAAAAATATAAACCACATAAATGGTCAAACATATGTGCTAACACCATAAGACACAATGAAGGATCAATCATCTGCTGGACTTGCACCAAAATCGTGAACACTGTCATATCAAGGAAAACAGAAAGTATCCATTCCATACCCAGATCTAGATGTCTGGTGTGTTCTATCAATTGGATTTCAGGTTTGAAGATTTACACTCACATGTACTCTGGAATCTAACTGGCTCACTAAATCTTGCCAAGTCAAACTGGCACTTGCCTGAAACTATTCAACAAACAAAATATTAAGTACCCAGACTGTTTAGACTTTCATGTAAACCTCTCAACAATGTGTGTAAATTATGCCTGAATTTTAACAATATTGACTGACTGACTGACTGGCACCTAGCCGTCTTGACAGACGATCGTTTCTTCTTCTTCTGCGTTCATCCGGAGTGTTTTTTCAGATGTAATTGCATTGTGCCAAGTTTATTTGCGCCCTTAAGCCGACACATCCGTCTTCTGTGGGCATTTGTTGACCAGGTTAACCTTCCCGGGTGCTTCGAAAGACATTCCACTCTCACTCTGATGTTTTTTGCGGTTTGCCAAGTTTAGAGACGATAGTTTGATTTGTTTGGTTGTTTCAGGATTTGAGGTTTAAAGATTGAGCACAACCCATTACTTGCAAAGCTGATCGTATTCCGGTATGAATCCAAGGCCTATCCACACCGGACTGGTCCAATCTGACGTGGATAGGCCTTGGGTTCATACCGGAAAACGATCAGCATTGCCAGTAGTGGGTTGTGCTCAATCTTTAAGACAATAGGTTGTAAAATGGAGTTATACCTCTCCATAACACAAAGCCTGGGCTGAGTTTAGAGACCATGTGATACCCTTGCAGCAGGATCCTACTCTCAGTCTGCCTAGTTTACTCCAAGGGAAAGGTAACACCAATATGTCTGGAACAAGACAAGCTGCAGAAGCTGCTGGATTAGCAAAGCAATCTCTAACTGTCGCCTGTCGGAGTTTCCATCCTAGACCAGTTGCTGACCAAGGCTTAGGGCCTGGTCTGCCCTGCCATGACATTTAGTCTTTAGGTTGCATTTCCTCGCACTATGGTAAGGCTTGTACCCTCCCAATTGCACTCCTCTGCCCAAAGCCATTGGTACAATGTGAGGTTTTGGGTTTGGTGAGCACTGCCCAACATTCGGCACTAACAGAAAGCAGGTAGTACCGTCTACTGTCATATGATAGCTCAGTCATAACTGACTAAGACCTGACACCCATTAACAATATTAGTAATAATTAATAATATAAATGTATTATAAATGGCTGCTGAAAGGGTGAAAATGTATGCAATTTGCTGAAACAACTTTATGAATCAAAATGTGAGCACTGGCCCTTCTCTTTCCTTGATATGAACACTTGATCTTCTCTTTCCATGACATGAGTGCTTGTTTGAATTAACTTGTTACTCATTGTCGGCTTTGTTATAAAACTTTTGAGAAGTAGAAGCCATGGGAAAACTTTTGAGAAGTGGAATCCTTGGCAACAAGTTAAGATAGGTGCAGTTATACATGCACACCAGGAGAACCAGTCTGACTTGATGGTCTGCAGGGCTGAAACATGTAGCTCTGCCAGATAGTACATCAAGGAGCAACAACTTCTTCAACACTGTTCCTTATGTATGGAAGCTGCTTTATATGCAGACAATCTGGTGCACCAATGAACACAGGAAACTTACATGGAAACAATATTTTGAAAATTCAGTAGAAAAAGTTGAAGACAATCAGGTATACTCAGAAACTAGCAGGTACCAACTAGAGAACAGATGAACAAACTCTAAAGAAGATTTATAGTGGGGTCATAGAAGGCAATTTGGTGTTTGGCTCAGTAACATGGTCATCTGTTGCTAATATACACCTACAGTGAATATTCAAAATCTTTGTTTCATTACAAGTGCCATAAAAACTACACCGACATAAGAGATGCAGAAAACTACTGAACTAAAGACAATGTCCTACAGAAGAGAGACAAAAAGTATGATCCAAATGGACGAATCCAAGTATGCCAATAAATCAATGGAGAAAGACTAGATGATCTGACACTAGGATGATCAAAAATTAGCAGCTTTGCCTATCAAGTAAAAATCAACTTTAAAGACAACACCAAGCTGACCTTCCTATGAAGACAAAACTTCTGAGATCCACTCTACACTCAGTTGCATGGGACAAGCCAGTGCTACATTAAACATCAGTGCACCAATCAGTCATCTCTCAACTGGATATGTGCCAGTGCTACATTAAACATCAGTGCACCAATCAGTCATCTCTCAACTGGATATGTACCAGTGCTACATTAAACATCAGTGCACCAATCAGTCATCTCTCAACTGGATATGTGTATACTGTTGCAGACTCATTACAGCCGACTTTCAGGGTAGAGATGGCACTTAATGATGATAGAAGTGTAAAAGCAAACTGCTACATTGAGCCTGATCCAAGAAAGACATTGAGCCTGATCCAAGAAAGCACAATGATTATGGATCCATGCCTACACAGTTGGTTCAGCAATAAATGTTACAAATGGTGATGGAAGTCATGGCAGCACAGTGGTTAGTACGCTTGTCTGCAGGCCCATTGGTCAGAAATTCTACCCTGAACATGCTGTTGTGGTTCTAAAGGCATATATCTGAAGCAAGCCCACCTTGATGGGGTTTGGAACATATATCTCTGAAATGTAGCTAAGGTAACACAGACAAGAGCTTCAACTTTCTGATTGGCGGCCAAGAGACATTGTTTGCAACACAAATGTCTATGAACATTCACTGTACCAAATTTAAGACAGTCAGGGTCTTTTCTCCAATTTTGAAAAATACGCACTTGCAGCAATATTTTCTCTAATTGCACCTATTGAACAGTTACTACTGCACACATTTGATGGACATTTTAACTGATTCATCACATAGTAGGACATGTGGTCAACAAACATTGCAACTGATTCATCATTTAGGAGGGCATTTTATAAACAGATATTGGAACTGATTTATCAATTAATAGGACATTCTAATATAAAACATTAGAGCTGTTTCATCATTTAGTATGACATATGTTCAACAGCCATTAGAACTGATTCGGCATTGTGTAAGATACACATTCAATTGACATCATTTACGCATGGTTTAGGAGTGGACTCACAGACAAGTGCCAGAGGGTTTGCCACTTTGTGGTTTCTGCATCTCTGGGGGTCCATTGGCTCTGAGATCATCTACCAGTTCTATTCAGCCTGCAATAGCTTTATATCTGTGGTGTACAATAAGGATGTATTGCAGAAGTCTATGCACGAGGTTCCGTAAAACCAGCACATTGCCTGCTGACATCTGAGGTGAGGTACAGACTGTGCCTACATATGCTGGACAATGACCCGACCTTTCCCCTATGTCTGTGACAAAGGTCAACAAACTACAGCTTTCTATGCTCAATGTATGCGTTCAGAAAAAAAAACTTACCACACTTTCTAGGGTGCCAAGTTTTTCAAAAAGTGAAACAGTGCTTTATGAAAAGCTATGGGCTTATCCAAATAGCAAGCATGGCCAGCATCCTCTATTTTTGCAACTGTGTGATTTGGTATGAGCTCAAGGTCAGGCAGGAAGATAGATGCTCTCTCAGTATCCTTCGAACCATACACAATCAATGTCCGTACCTGTACAGAAACACAGAAAGAAGCACATAACAAGCTGGCTACAGCTGCAACCAAGATCAAAGAGACACATGAGAAAACAGTTTTGGATGTTCTCCTGTGCCGCACAATGTGGTGATAAACTCAATGTAACTAGAAACATCTCACATTCTGAAGTGGATGACACGGAAAAGCAAGACATGATGTAGGAATTAACACTGAAGCATTTATAGCTAAGAATACATTTGGAATCAGCTAAACACATAGGAGAATTATGACAGCTAAGATAACACAAAAAAGAAGAAATGACAACATTTATACAAACATAAAAAGAAACTATGCCAAAAATTAAGACAAGGTGACCTGTTATTTTATACCCTCCAAGGTGCTACACATAAAGTTCAAAGGAAAGCAAACATAACAGTAAAGGGAGATTTAATGAAAACACTGGGAAACATCAGGAGCAGAGAAAACTATCTTGGAGCTTTTGGTGACCACCAAAGTCAGACGAACGAGAACGGCAGCAAACTACTAGAGATCTGCAGTCAACACATCTTGTTAAGAACAAACGCCCACCTCATGTGTGATAGAGATCATCATCATTTGCCTTGCCAAATGGCGTTGGTAGTTTATGTCCCTTTACAGATATCAGTACTTGGTGTTGATAATCATTTCTATTGATGATATCCCTCTGTGTCACCATGTTAGACATCCAACATTATTTTTATTGGTCTGCTTTTTCTGCTAATATTTCCAGTCACTACAATGGTTTCCAATGTCTCTCCTCCCATTTTGTGATCAAAGAATAGTTTGTCTCTTTCTTATAGTTGTATATAATGTTGTACTTTCATTAGCCTCTTCCGGGCAATCATTGTTAGTCACACTTGCAGTTAAAATATTTGAAACATTTATCTCAGAAACCAGCTCTTCTTAATTTGTTTGTTCAGATTCGCTGCCATGGTGTGCATGTGATATAAATCCAATGTTCTGAATCTGAACAGTCGGACTGATGTTTTCCTGACCTGAATGATTGAGAAAAGAAATGTGACAGACTCAAGAGCTACATCACACGTATATATTGAGACAGGTCATGACAGGTACTTTAGTAACATTTTCTAAATTGCTTTTTAATTATATAACCTGCATAGTTGGATACCTCTTGAAAAAAACAAATCCAACGTTACCTTATTCAAGTCTGTACGTCAATTGTAAGCTGAGATATTAATTTTTGTATGTCAGTTTATATTTAACATTGGCATATTGGTAACCCACTCTGGAAAGTGTGACAACAAAACACGTAAGCTAAGGGCAGATAACTGCCCTTGGTTTTTTTTTTTGCGCTAAGGAAAATAACTCATATTTTTATTTTGAACGCAAAATTAAAATGAAAACCTCAAACTCTCTCTTCCTCCAGCCTCTTCCTCCACTCCTAAATACTAGAATGGATGGTGAATGCAAACGTGCATATTATAATCTCATCGCTCTGAATAATCCATAAGAATATTAAATGAACGTCGCTGTATTATGACACGGAAAACCGCTATATTCCCGCCATTGAAATTTAACATGACGGCATCTTAGCATACAATCTTAATAATTTCTGTTTGGGATGATCCCGCCGACTAAAATATTTGAAAATTTCACAGTACGCGTAAGAATGGATGCTCAATTTAATTATTCATACTAAATCAAGCAAGACGTCTATATAAAACTATATATATCCTTAATATCGGGGAACAATAACAAGAAAACGTAAATCGCCGTTTGAAACATCGCCGGCAACGTTCGGTAACTAAAAATGTAGTACCTAGGTCATGATCTGCTGGATTAGAGTGTGGCCAAGCATCAAATCTAGGCCTGTCGTATTGGGAGTGGCAGACTCAATCCTGGCAATGCCATAATTTTTAATTTACTGGGACTGAGATAAAGCCAGAAGAAGACTGGTCAATGCATTGCAGAGATTAAACAGCATGAAGAATCTACATGTCAGACATAGTGATATGTGATGCTAATCAAATGTGCTAATTCTTGGATAAATTTGAGAGATAATCTGCAAAAATGTGACATAAAAGGGACAATATATCCTATTACTTATGGCAGAATTCAATACACAAGAACAACGGGTGTGTTTTATAACTAGAAACAATCAAAATATTTTACTGATATGAAAACAATTCAGTCGAAAAACAACTGCACCGTGGCTGGTTTAGCAAGCTGACATTGTGACACCTTTATGCTAATGGCAGTATTGAGATAACATGCCATGACGAATGTGTCCAAAACAGAACATTAAATATATGTCAACATGGTGACATAAACAGCAACATGAATAACATTCAAGGAGAAGACAAGAATAAGACAGACATCAGATAGAAAGGTAACAACATAAAAAAAGTGTTTAAAACTATGTCCTAATATGAATATGAGTGGTTTAGGTATGAAAGGACGAGCTACACACAGTCTGTCTTTTTTTATACACCAAAGCAAAGCTAAGTACATCACTGATACTGAATTTATTTAAGAAAGGAAACTTGTGCAAATAATAGAGAAAGAAAGAATAACCACTTTAATCCAAGCACAAGCCCAATAAAATTATCAGTCACGAGGAAGAAAGAAATACATTTTTGGGAAAGAATGACATTATAAATAGAATGATCTGCATGGCCGAACGGATAAGAACGCGTGTTCTTTAACATCTGGCGTGCTGATGCTGAGGTAAGCAGTTCAGCCCCTACACCAGACAGCTGGAGTAAAATCTTGACCTGTCATCCTTGACTTGGGGACGTTAATTACAAGTACCTCTGAAGTCGGAGTGGGTTCACCTGATGGCGAAGGTCATTGTTAATAGGGAAAGCTAACCCACACGCAAAATTCAGTCCTATCACTACTATAAATAGTGTGTTTGGACTACGCTTGAGCTCAAAGTGAGGAAGCGCAAAAAAAAAATAAATAAATAGAATAGATGATACAGATGACATGTGTATGATGGGAGACTTCAATGAATGATATGTAAAACAAATGCCTGAGAAGCTGTAACGAAACGTAAACGGGTCTTGGTCCGGTCAACAGACTCCCCACTTTCTCTACACTTTTTGTGTGGCTTTACTACAGGAATCACATTGTATGTGGATATTTGTTTCCACTTGCTTATGACGCACTGAGCACTCTGAGAAGATATTTCCCTTTTCTGTTGGGAATTTCTTTCTAGTGGAACAAGTGAACCTGAGAAACAGAGGTACTCTGTAGGAATGATAAATCCATAGTTTCAATCTGAGCATTCCAGAGAGAATTTGTGAAGGATGAATTCTCTTCACTTCAGTCAGAGTTGTCTTGGGGTTGCTTTCTGAAATTCAGTATTCTTTCTATAGCGTTCATCCTGTTTTTTTTTTCCGGGCTGAGCTGTGTTCTTGCACCGTTAGGCCGACACATCTGACTTCTGCGAGCATTTGTTGACCGGGTTAACCTTCCCGGGGGTTTCTTAAGATGTTTGACTCTCACTGTTGTGGTGTTATCCCCCACCCCAGCTGGCCCATACAGAACAGCCAAAGACATCCTGGTCAGCCCTCAAGGGAAGGCAGGGGCAGACCATGGGCATTCCCCGCCATCTTCTTCTTCTGCATTCATCCAGAGTTTTTTTTTTTCCAGACGTGATTGTGTTGTGCCAGTTTACAGCAGAGCTGCATTCTTGCGCCGTTAGGCCGACACATCCGACTTCTGCAGGCATTTGTTGACCGGGTTAACCTTCCGGGGAGTTTCTTAGGAGGTTTGATTCTCACTGTTGTGGTGTTATCCCCCATCCCAGCTAGCCCATATAGAACAGCCAAAGACATCCTGGTCAGCCCTCAAGGAAAGGCAGGGGCTGACGGGGCAGACCATGGGCATTCCTCGCTATCCAAGGAGGCTTCCATACTTGCAGAGCTGACACACAGCGGTACTGGGCTCACCCAAGGAATTGTCACATCCTGCACATGACTGCTTAGCCTCACTTCCGTATTTTGGGCCTTCGTTCACCATAGGCTGTTCTTCCGGAAACCAGAAGAATGCAGTCTGCAGATGACATCCACACAGTGAGCTTTCGATTCGGACTTTCCACGTAATGGATTTGCTATCCAAGCAATATTCCATTTCGTGCCACTAGGACACTTTTTCCACCTTTTATGAAGCCCACACAGTGAGCTTTTGATTCGGACTTTCCACGTAATGGATTTGCTATCCAAGCAATATTCCATTTCAAGCCTCTAGGATGCTGTTGTAACCGACATGCCTGTGGTATGAGGTGTGGCTGTCTAAATACTTCTTCACGCACCTTTAGATGTCAACCTGAATGTAGTTACAGTAAGTTGCAGTCAACTTGAGCTTGTTGATATCTCCATAGAGCTTGTCCTCAAATGAAGCAGATGTGGGCCAAAATATAAATCCAGTATTTGATTCTGACATAACAATCGGGGGTGATCAGGAAAGCCATAATTCTATGTCCACTCACTTTGAATAATGGGTCGCCCAAGGACAAGCTGTATTCCATGAGTTGCCTTTCCATAAGGACATTGGTCTACAGCATAATCTTGTCGGCTTTCTTCCAGCAATATTAAACCTAACCGCTTCCCTGCTCTGTAACATTTTTGTGTGTTGTTGTTGTTGTTTCTTCCAGCAATATTAAACCTAACCGCTTCCCTGCTCTGTAACATTTTTGTGTGTTGTTGTTGTTGTTTCTTCCAGCAATATTAAACCTAACCGCTTCCCTGCTCTGTAACATTTTTGTGTGTTGTTGTTGTTGTTTCTTCCAGCAATATTAAACCTAACCGCTTCCCTGCTCTGTAACATTTTTGTGTGTTGTTGTTGTTGTTTCTTCCAGCAATATTAAACCTAACCGCTTCCCTGCTCTGTCACATTTTTGTGTGTTGTTGTTTCTTCCAGCAATATTAAACCTAACCGCTTCCCTGCTCTGTCACATTTTTGTGTGTTGTTGTTGTTGTTTCTTCCAGCAATATTAAACCTAACCGCTTCCCTGCTCTGTAACATTTTTGTGTGTTGTTGTTTCTTCCAGCAATATTAAACCTAACCGCTTCCCTGCTCTGTCACATTTTTGTGTGTTGTTGTTGTTGTTTCTTCCAGCAATATCAAACCTAACCGCTTCCCTGCTCTGTCACATTTTTGTGTGTTGTTGTTGTTGTTTCTTCCAGCAATATTAAACCTAACCGCTTCCCTGCTCTGTCACATTTTTGTGTGTTGTTGTTGTTGTTTCTTCCAGCAATATTAAACCTAACCGCTTCCCTGCTCTGTCACATTTTTGTGTGTTGTTGTTGTTGTTTCTTCCAGCAATATTAAACCTAACCGCTTCCCTGCTCTGTAACATTTTTGTGTGTTGTTGTTGTTGTTTCTTCCAGCAATATTAAACCTAACCGCTTCCCTGCTCTGTAACATTTTTGTGTGTTGTTGTTGTTTCTTCCAGCAATATTAAACCTAACCGCTTCCCTGCTCTGTAACATTTTTGTGTGTTGTTGTTGTTGTTTCTTCCAGCAATATTAAACCTAACCACTTCCCTGCTCTGTCACATTTTTGTGTGTTGTTGATGTTGTTTCTTCCAGCAATATTAAACCTAACCGCTTCCCTGCTCTGTCACATTTTTGTGTGTTGTTGTTGTTGTTTCTTCCAGCAATATTAAACCTAACCGCTTCCCTGCTCTGTCACATTTTTGTGTGTTGTTGTTGTTGTTTCTTCCAGCAATATTAAACCTAACCGCTTCCCTGCTCTGTAACATTTTTGTGTGTTGTTGTTGTTGTTTCTTCCAGCAATATTAAACCTAACCACTTCCCTGCTCTGTAACATTTTTGTGTGTTGTTGTTGTTGTTTCTTCCAGCAATATTAAACCTAACCGCTTCCCTGCTCTGTAACATTTTTGTGTGTTGTTGTTGTTGTTTCTTCCAGCAATATTAAACCTAACCACTTCCCTGCTCTGTAACATTTTTGTGTGTTGTTGTTGTTGTTTCTTCCAGCAATATTAAACCTAACCGCTTCCCTGCTCTGTAACATTTTTGTGTGTTGTTGTTGTTGTTTCTTCCAGCAATATTAAACCTAACCGCTTCCATGCTCTGTCACAGTTTTGTGTGTTGTCGTTGTTGCGCTCGCTCGCTTTGAACTCAAGTGTAGTCCATACACACTATTTATAGTAGTGATGGACTGAATTTTGCGCGTGGATTAGCTTTACCTATTAACAGTGTCCCTCGCCATCAGGCAAACCCACTCCAACATCAGAGGTACTTGTAATTTACATCCCTAATCAAGGACGACAGGTCAACATTTTAGTCCAGCTGTCCAGTGAAGGGGTTAACCGCTTACCTCAGCATCAGCACAACGGATGTTTAAAAACACGCGTTCTTACACATTCGGCCATGTGGACCTGCGCTCTGTGAAATGACTTAATCAAACTGGTGACTTGTACATGCAAATGTTATCTTTACTGTTTTCATTAACTTGGAAGAGCAAAAGGATTATTTCACTTCCACTAAACTGGCCCAATCAATGTTTGATGTACTATTCAAACCACAATTGTCAAAGGAAATTATGTTAAACTACAAAAGTTACTTGTTCTTTTAATTTGTCTAAAAATTTGCAAGACTGAGAAATTTTCAGATAGGCAGAAAGAAAATCACTGTTCAAATTAATTTCAATAAAAAATTAATAACAGAATTCGATAAGTTTCTGCATCAGAACTATATATGGAATGCCTGCTAAAAATATTGAATGTGACAAGAGGGGACATAATTAGAAATTACATTAGCATGTGAGCACAAGAAAGCATCAGACTTTATGGAAAGATAGTTGGATGCTTTCATCATATAACAAATCTAGACCCAAATAGCAAAGAGCACTGACATTCAGATACTGCAGAAGCAGAGCAGAGGCAGACCTTGTAAGAGATGGGCTAGCGGAATCTTTGTCTAGTATAGAGGCAGACCTTGTAAGAGATGGACTAGCGGAATCTTTGTCTAGTGTAGAAGCAGACCTTGTAAGAGATGGGCTAGCGGAATCATTGTCTAGTGTAGAGGCAGACCTTGTCAGAGATGGACTAGCGGAATCTTTGTCTAGTGTAGAGGCAGACCTTGTAAGAGATGGGCTAGCGGAATCATTGTCTAGTGTAGAGGCAGACCTTGTAAGAGATGGGCTAGCAGAATAATTGTCTAGTGTAGAGGTAGACCTTGTAAGAGATGGACTAGCAGAATCCTTGTATAATTTAGAGGCAGACCTTGTAAGAGATGGACTAGCAGAATCATTGTTTAGTGGAGAGACAGACCTTGTAAGAGATGGGCTAGCATAATCATTGTCTAGTGCAGAGGCAGACCTTGTAAGAGATGGGCTAGCGGAATCATTGTCTAGTGTCCTGTCCTGTGCAGAACTTCGCCTCTATAACATCAATCTTTAAAATGTCTCTCTATCATAAGCCAGATGTCCTGACTGTTGTTACAATGAGTAAATTATCTACCACCAATGTTGTGGTCTTTCTGTTCTCTGTATCCCTGGTACACATCCTCTCTAATTATTTTTACTAGACTTTCATGTCCAAAATATTTAATTTTTCTCATGCTTGTTTGTCTTAATAACCAGTTATCAATACTGAGTTGTTGTTGTTGAACAGATCTGTCTGTTCTCCTTTCTGTTCAGGGAAATTTTCTTTTTCTTCTGCGTTCATCCTGAGACTTTTTTCCGTGATTGTGGTGTGCCCGTTTACAGCAGAGCTGTGTTCTTGCACAATTAGGCTGACACATCCGACTTCTGCGGGCATTTGTTGAAAGGGTTAACATTCCCAGGGGTTTCTCAGGACGTTTGACTCTCACTGTTGTGGTGTCATCCCCCATCCCAGCTGGCCCATTTAGAACTGCAAAAGACTTCCTAGTCAGCCCTCAAGGGAAGGCAGGGGCAGACCATGGACATTCCCCGCCATCCAAGGAGGCTTCCATAATTGCAGAACCGACACATAGCGGCGCTGTAGTACGGGTCTCACCCAAGGAATCGTCACGTCCTGCACATGGCTGCTTAGCTTTACTTCCGTATATTGGGCCTTCCAGTCACCACAGACTGTTCCTCCGGAAACCAGAAGAATGCAGTCTGCAGATGACATCCACATAGTGAGCTTTTGGTTCGGACTTTCCACGTAATGGATTTGTTATCCAAGCATTATTCCATTTCATACCTCTGGGAGGCTTTTGCTACTGACATACCTGTGGTATGAAGTGTGGCAGTCTAAGTACTTCTTCGTGCACCTTTAGATGTTAACCTTAATGTAGTTAAAGCTGCAGTCAACTTGAGCTTGTTGATATCTCCATAGAGCTTATCATCAAATGAAGCAGGTGTGGGTCAAAATATCTTTCTCTGTTCTGCATATATTGGGCACTCCTGCAACAAATGCTTAGTTGTCATTTTACCAGTTCCACAATTACATTGATCGGTATCTCCTATCTTTAGTTTATTGAACAAGTGGTATTTAAGCCTGTTATGTCCTGTGCAGAATCTGAAGATTGCCACTTGTTCACTTCGGTTGAGTTTGTAATATGCATCATCTTTCTGGTGGCCTGGATGCTCTGACTTCCCATTTGGTTCAGGGAATGTTTAGTACTCTTCTGTAATATCTATATACAAATGCAAATATGTGTTTTCCATCTGATTTGAAAAATATCCAAATATCACTCCTAGATGTTCAATCATTCATTCAGTAGCATGTTCTTTGCAGAACCTCGCTCCCAAAACAATCTCCCGGAAAACTTCTCAGGTCATAAGCAAGATGTCCCGCAATCTGATACACCCATCTGGAGATCATCCGCCACATCCTGCACCCATCTTCTCTTTGGCCTTCCTCTTCCTCTCTTCCCTCCATATACCTACCTCTCCATGATTGTTCTCTCCTAACTTTCATGACGTTTCAAGTGCCAAAATATTTCAATTTCCTTTGTTTTATCGTCTTTGGATGCATTTGTTCTTTTCTTTATCCAAGATATTCTTAGAACCCGTCTATAACATTTATAATCAAGGCATGCATGCCTGTTCAGCTTGTTTCGTAAATGTCCAGGTCTCACAGGCGTATGTTGCAATTGGAAAGACGCTTGCTGTTAAAAATTTAATTTTTGTAGTTCTGTCTGTCCTCCTCCACAATTTATTCAGTTGTTTTAGTTTTTGGAGAGCAATAGATATTTGTCTTTTAATTTCTTCATTGTGTCACCATTGTTGGTCATTAATGACCCAAGATATTCAAAATTTTCCGCCACCTCCAATTTTTCCTCATTAACGTATAATTTCTTTCTCCATAATAGTTTTATCTGTATGCATTATCTTTGTTTTTGCTATGTTAAGATATAGGTTGCGATTTGTGCTAATCTTTTGGGTTGAGGTTATTAGTTGTTCTATACCATTCTGTGATGTGGATAGTAATACTGTATCATCAGCATATCGAATCTCTGGTATTTCATGACACCAAAACTTAGGGCATCATATTGCTCCTTGGCCAGGTCTCCCTGGCCTAGGAGTTAACGTCTTTCTCCGTAATCCCATATATTCTCTTGAGTAACAGTAACCTGTGCGGGAAGCTGTAGCGTTTCTCTCCGCAGTTGGTAACTTACAGGGGTATGTGAGCCGGTCGCTCAGAATGCTATGGCAAACTACTGAGCGTAATCTTGCCTAATCTTGCACA
This sequence comes from Cepaea nemoralis, assembly GCA_014155875.1. NCBI lineage: Eukaryota > Metazoa > Mollusca > Gastropoda > Stylommatophora > Helicidae > Cepaea > Cepaea nemoralis. Next base: position 72,662 of record JACEFZ010027287.1, on the reverse strand, counting down.
CAGCCAAGGCAGACAGGGCACACCCGAGACGGACTCTTTGCTTGATGTTAAACCAATCTGATGTCTCACCATCTATTCTAACTGCTGCTTGTTGGCCTAGATAGAGCATTTTTATGAGTTGTACTACATGTGATGCAAACTACTGAGCGTAATTTTGCCAAGAAATCAACAATCAGCTGAAAGATGCTGATGTTGACAGCGATGTCCTGTAAAGGATATGCAAAACACTTTTTAAACTACATGTGATGGAAAGCTCATTTTCCTCATGATTTCCCAAAGTTTCTGATGTTGTACACAGTCAAATGCCTATGAATAATCCACTTGAACCACGTTAGTCTCTTCTTCCATTTTCTTATGAAGTCTTCCCATTATAATTTTTAGTAGAAGTTTATTTGCAACAGTTCTATAGTTGGTGCATAATTTCAGGTTGCCCTTATTTTGTATTGGAATGAAGATAGTTCTCTTCCAATCTTTTGGCCATATACCATATCTTTTTAACATAATGTGTGATAGATTTGTATGCTTTCTTCTCCATCCATCCATCATGTGCCATGCCGGTAAGCGTGGGCGGTCATGTTCTGCCATCCCACCCGATCACCAGAGTCGTGGATCAGCTCCGTGTTCCTGTCCCGACCATGCCACGTGGCCAAGCCATCCAGGTATTTGCTTCTAGGTCTTCCCCTTGGTCTCTTCCCTTCGATCTTGCCAGTTGTCACCAAGTTCTCCAATTCATTTCTTCTCATAACATGCCCAAAAAATTTTGACTGTCTACGTCTAATGACTCTAATCAGTTTACGATCTTCATTTGTTTCTTGAAGGACTTGTTCGTTGGTTTTTCTATTTGTCCATGGTATTCTTTGCATTTTCCTCAGAAACCACATTTCCACAGCCATTAGCTGTTTTTCAGCTTGACTGCTTATTGTCCACGCTTCACATCCATACAAAAGTATAGGTTCTATGTAGCATCTCAACACTCTTTTTCTCGTTTCAATTGATATCTTTTTGTTGGTCAGTATGTTTTTCATCTTGCAAAAGGCTACCTTCGCAATGGCAATTCTTGTTCTAATCTCTTCAAGGCATCTCCCATCAGATGTTATGACTGTGCCGAGATAACAGTATCGATTCACTTGTTTAAGAATATGTCCATCTACTCGTATATCACATTGTGGTATTTCCTTCTTCCTAGTGACGACCATAATCTGTGTCTTCTTAATATTCAGTTCTAACCCTAGCTGTTCACTGTGTGCAACAACTGCATCTACTAAATTTTGCAGGTCCTGTTCATTGTCTGCAATCAAGACTGTATCATCTGCATATCTAATGTTATTTATGTATCGTCCCCCAATGTTGATTCCTTCCATATCTTCTATATTTCTGAAATATATTTTCACTGTACAGGGAAAAAAGATCTGGTGACATTACACATCCCTGTCTCACACCTCTTTTAATAGGCTGATATTGACCTACATCGTTATCAATTCTGATGGCAGATTGTTGTTTCCAATATGTTTTTTACGTCTAAGGTCTTTTCCATCAATTTGTAGATCTTCAAGCATCCTTATCATGTCGACAAGTCTCACTTTATCGAAAGCCTTTGTGTAGTCAATAAAGCAAAGATATAGATCTTTGTTTACTTCTATAGAACGCTCAATTACTGTTCTCAGTATATACACAGCATTTACTGTGCCCTTGCCTTCTACAAACCCACATTGTTCTCCTATTTCGGGTTGTATTTTCTTCCTAACTCTTTGCATGATAATTCTCAGCAGAATCTTTGTGATGTGGCTTTCTTCTCCTCCCACGTTAATTAGTTCAGCTGGTATCTCATCACATTCTGGTGATTTGCCAGTCTTCAGATTCTCTAATGCCCGAACAACTTCACCTAATGAGGGTTCAGGTTCTGTCTCTGCTGTCATTGGTTCATATGTCTCATTCATATCCTCACAGTCATAAATATACATTCCACTGCAGTATTCCTGCCATCTTTCTAGAATTTTTCTAGATTCTGTTAGGGTATTTCCCAACTTGTCACAGATAACATTTAATTGAGGTTGAACATTTCTTGTCAATAACTTCATTTCTTTGAACATTTTGTAATCTCTTCCAGTCTTATGATATTGCTCTATTTTATACAACAATCTTGTATGCATCGGTTTTTGTCCTTTCGTGTGTTCTTTCTTATTTCTCAAGTTAAAGATTTATACTTCATCCTGCTGTTATCGGTTTCACCTCCTTTCTGTTTCAGTTCCCTTCATTGTTTCATTAATTCTAACGTGTTTGATGTAATTCATAGCTTATGTTACTTATTCTTGGTCGGAATTAAATCTTTGGCTGTTATCAAGATATCTCTAGCTTGTACTGCCAACTCACCAGGTATCAATTCCTCTTGTATAGACATCAATACCCCAAAATGATTCTTCACTTCTACGTTGTATGCATCTGGTATTTTTGTGAGATCAAAACGAAGTGGCCTTGGTCATCGAGTAAGCTTTTTGAGCTTCACTTTCACATCTGCTTCTTTGCCGCTTGTCCTCAAATGCATCACAGTAAATAGCTTTCAACAGCAAATAGAATACATCTGAAATGATTGTCATACCTTACTGGATGGAAATTTCTCTCTAAACTGTGATGTCCCAACTGGTGCCACAGGAACAAACCCCAAGACACTATCTCTGCTGGAGTTGGTATCGTTAAACAAATAAGGCAGAGCGTAGCTGCCACTAGCTGATGGGGCTATGATCACAATGTTCTTCATTTCCAGTGTTCTGATGAATGCATCCAGGAACTTGTCTTTAAGGCGTGCACTTAAATCAACAGGGCTCTTGTTTTTGCCTGTGTGAAGAAACGAGAAGATTCATGCATGGATGTGATAATAATGATGATAATGACACGACTTGTTACCATCAATGAACAGTTGTAACATGACAACAGTGTTGCAATAAATTCCAGAGAGTGTATAACTGTTGTTGTGAGCCATTGTAGCCTAATGGTTAGTAAGTGCATTTGCTTCCATCACAGTGATGGCCCGGACTTCAGTTTCCAGTGGTGACAGGACTGGATCTGTTCCCCACCAGCGTGGCTCTGTGCTTGAGCCAGACTCTTAAATTGCCTATCACAAGTTTTCTTCTGAAAACAAAAAGCTGGAAAAAGGGAACCAACTATTTCCATATCATTATGTTGTAACCTGGTATATGTGAAGGCCTTACACTACACACAAGTATGGCAGTCTATACTTCTTCTTTTTCTTCTGCGTTCATCCTGGAGTTTTTTTTCCGGACGTGATTGCATTGTGCCTGCTTACAGCAGAGCTGCGTTCTTGCATCCGTTAGGCCGACACATCCGACTTATGTGGGCATTTGTTGACCGGGTTAACCTTCCTGGGTGGCAGTCTATACAGTGTGATTAACATTTTCATAAATGTTCCACACAGATAACCATCATCATCACTCTTACTATACATAACAATATAACATGTTATGAAATTTAACTTTCTACATAGTAACACAGTAGATGGAAAACTACATAGTAAAATAGGACCACATGTCAACAAGTAAATGCAGTAACTTAACAACTGTCATTATCTCTCAAGCACCCACATGCCAGTGTAGAAGTCAAGTGACAAGTTATAAATAGCATATTTTGACCAACAGTCTGTTTATGAACGATGTCTAAATGGTGAGATAGGAAATTCACCACATGCAAAATGAAATGTCAGAGAAAAGCTTCCGGCTTCACTAAGAGACAGAAAAAGAAATGATGAATGAAATATCAAAGGTACTTACACTGAATTTATAGAGAGACAATAAGCAAAGAAGTCAGAATATCATGTGAGAATGAACCCAATCAGCTACCACATTGTGCCTGCAACCAAGGAAGTTCTTGCTTTACAGCTAGAGTATGACCAAGAATCACATGCACAGATAATAACAAAAATGATGATGATAAAAAGGCAGCAGCATACTATTCAAATATATGGATATTCTGTATTCTATAATTATTTTAATGGGGCATATAATCTGTACTCAGATAGCTATAGGCTGTAAAGAAGGGGCTTTGGTATGATGTGGTATGTTCCAAGACTGAGCTGTGGAGTATGCTCCCTGTCTGGCCATTATTGCCAAAGATGATCACATGATCATCTGCCGTCCTAAAGTGGGTCGGAGCTGGCCAGTTAGACCACACCTAGCCCTGTAAGAACTACTACAATGAGATACCATATCCTGGTTGGTACCTATAGTTTTCCACTCTTATGTTATCTAGTGTGTCCTCTAGTTTCTACTTCTTTCTTCTATTTCTATGAGTGCCAAACAATACATGTGTCTATTTATGAACTGCATTACAATGAGGACAGGGGGAGTGTCAATTGTTATTTACCATCCATCATAATCTTCAGATGTTTGATTTAAAGGTGACAGCTGCTAGGTCACTACATAAACCTTGAAACACAAGCCTAGGCTTTCCACATGCCTTCGGTTAATTGTAAGTATGGATTAGAAGAATGGACATTATCCACCTGGGGTTAGATAATAGACAGAACTGGACTCATGATTTTCTCTACTACAAACATGATCCACTGCTTTGTTTTAGAGTTCACTTCAAGGTAATCATAACAGACCTATTTGTCCTTCAACTTGTTATAATCTTCAGCTTGTATATGGCTATTACAAACGAGCTTGTAGACATCTGTCAATTACTGCTGCAGTCTCATTTCTGAAAGTAAATAGTCACTTGCTTTTCTTCTGCCTTTTGTCTCCCAATGAAGGATAGGCTGTCAACCAACTCGTGTCAAGTCCCCTATCCTTTGGTGTCGTGATGTCCTCCCAGCATTATTTACATCTGTCTGTAATTCTCTTCTCCATGTATTTTAAGGTCTTTCATGGTAATAGTCATTGCTTGGTACCAATGTATAGGGAATGTAATCAATGTGTAAGCAACACATTTGTACAATGTACTTTTATACTTTGGATGTGTTTACTTGTTGCAAAAATTGACACCATATGATTGAAATACAACAAAATCTTGCCTGTGTGTTACCAGGTCCCATAAGGGAAGCAAAGAATAATAACACTGTAACCCACCATGTCATAAACATGAATGAAGAAATTGAAAATATCAGAAACCGTAAGTATCTTGGCTCCATAATCAACAGTACTGTTCAACAGGAATCAGACACACATACATACACACACAAGATAAATACCATAATTCTACATGATCTGAACATTTAAGAAATCTGGCTCATATCTAGGCAGCTAAAATACTTTGCCCACATTAAATGTCACAGTGACTTGGAAAGAACAGTGATGGAAGGCAATGTTTCTGGAAGGAAAGGCGGGAGTCAACCAGCACAAAGATGGACTCAGGACATTGCTGACACTTTGGGCATGAGGGTTCATGAGACAGGAGACATGGTCAGAGATCAAGAAAGCTTTTGGTAGGCCATGATGAGAATGACATTTTGTAAAGAGAGTGACATTTTGCTACCTGACAAATCAATCCTTGCATACCATAGGAGGCAATAATGGAGGGTTGGCTTGGAACTGGCTACCTCATCATGTATTCAGTTTTAACTGCAAAATTCAACCAATCATGAAAAAAAGTCGCTTAAAAGTCGACAGGGTCCACTTCATTGCACCAGGTTTTTATCCCATATGGCTCAGTCTCGTTCCGCAGTGTGGAAAGCATCTACAAAGCACAAACTCCAAAGCTCCAACGACAACCCTCAGGAGTCTCTGAAAAAAATTCACTTGATGACCAAAGGATTCAGGCCTGGAATCGAACCCACAACCTTCAGTGCCCGAGTCAAACGGCTTGACCACTTCGCCACAGAGACTCCCAATCAATTCGATCCTCTCTGACTTTTAACCAATCATGAATAAGTCTACAAACGGCTTAGTGTGATTTGGTTGAGAGTTTATGCTTCATTGGGAGATGACAGGCAGAAGAAGAGAAAATAACAGAAACTGTATTATTAACCCAACATCTGTCAACATACCATGGCCAATGTTATCACTGATCATGACATAATGAAACACTTTGGTGACTGTCAGGAATTTATACAATGTCTATTTTTAATCACCAGCTAGAACTCTTCACATCACAAGTTTTATAGATTAATTACAAATTTCCTTGAAAGCATTTGGTTTTAGATGTTCAAATATTATACGTTAACAGAAAATGGATTGTTCATCACAATAGTATGGAGGCTAACAATCACATATTGCCAAATGTATAGCAGTTTGAGAATTCTGAGTTGAAATGTTGATTATAATGGCAGAAATGACCTCAGTATTGTAAAACTACCTGGTAAATCTATAGCTATGGCTCTGTAGCCCCAACTGGCAACATGCTCTGGTGATTTGATGTCCAGCCAATTCTGTGAGGAAAATGAAGCTCCATGGAGGAACAGCACATCCAACTTTGGTTTGCTACCTTTGACAACTTGTTCTACGTGAATCTTCACAATCTGTTGACACAAATGCATTTGGTGATGCATCACAAATAGTTGTCTTGTTACCCACATGTCTATTAAATTTAATAAAATTGTTATCAGTCTCAACATAAGTGTCTGATAGTGAGACATATCACTTTCAGATATTTTACTGTTAGATATTTGGACATGATACTTAAACATTGTAGAGACCATTAACAATATACTTATATATATATATATATATATATATATATATACTAGCTGCCCGGCCCGGCTTTCGCCAAGGCTCTGGCAGGGATCTATGTATCTATCTATCTGTCTGTCTGTCTGCTTGTCTGTCTGTCTGACCCGGCCCGGCTTCGCCCAGCTCCTGGTGGGAGCATCTCATTTAATTCATATAAGTAGTCATATAAGCTCCCGTTCCCGACTATCTATCTGTCGTCTGTCTGTTTGTCTGTCTGTCTATCTGTCTGTCTGACCCGGCCCGGCTTCGCCCAGACCCTGATGGGGAGCAAATCATTTAATTCATATAAGTAGTCATATAAGCTCCCATTCCCGACTATCTGTCTGTCTGTCTGTCTGTCCGACCCGGCCCGACTTCGCCCAGGCCCTGGTGGGGAGCATCTCATTTAATTCATATAAGTAGTCATATAAGCTCCCGTTCCCGATCGATCTATCTATCTGTCTGTCTGTCTGTCTGTCTGTCTGTCTGTCTGTCTGTCTGTCTATGTATGTATGTTCGGCCCGAACATAACAACAAAATATAGATAGAATAGAAGAATAGATAGAAAATATGATTGGAAGAGATCTATCTAAAGTAAACTTGGCTCCCGTTCCCGACTATCTGTCTGTCAGTCTGTCTATCTGTCTGTCTGACCTGGCCCGGCTGCACCCAGTCCCTGGTGGGGAGCATCTCATTTAATTCATCGTCAATCAACTCATTTAATCTATAGCCAGGGGACTTAACTTAAGATATAACAATGCTACTAAAAGTTATATCCCTTTTTTAATATATTTTTATATTTTCTTATGTTCAGTCATGTAATTACAAAATTAAATTTTAGGAATGTAATAGCTGATAGCTGATAGATAAAACTATGACAGTTGGTTGCACAGGAATGAAAGGAAAACGTGTAGAAAATTTCATCTCAATCGGATGGACCGTTCGCGAACGCATAAAGGACGGACATACATACATACATACATACATATATATATATATATATATATATATATATATATATATATATATATATATATATATATATATATGATGCCTAGACATGATACTTAGACATCTAATGCCTAGACATGATACTTAGACATCTAATGCCTAGACATGATACTTAGACATAGGTTGCCTAGACATGATACTTAGACATAGGTTGCCTAGACATGATACTTAGACATAGGTTGCCTAGACATACTTAGACATAGTTTGCCTAGACATGATACTTAGACATCTAATGCCTAGACATGATACTTAGACATAGGTTGCCTAGACATGATACTTAGACATAGGTTGCCTAGACATGATACTTAGACATCTAATGCCTAGACATGATACTTAGACATATAATGCCTAGATATGCTTGCTTGTGTTCGCTGGCTGTGAACTCCAGCGTGAAGTCCTGTATGCCAGATGAAGACATCCTGTTGTCCAATATCAATGTGATGTCATACAGGACCTGAGGTTTACCTGAGAATCCGTTGTCCCATGTCTGGCTTATTGGTGTGCAGACTGGTGGTTCCTCGCCGTGCAGGCAGACACTCTCCGACTTCGGAGGAGTCAACGATCCTACTGACTTTAGCCAGGACCCCAAAGGGACCTGTTGCCCAGGACGCTCGGCAAGGACGCGTTAATAGGTCTTGGCCAGTATAGAACCCAGCCCTGGTGCCTTGGAAACACCTCTGCGTCCCATGCCTAGATATAATACTTAGGCATATACTGTCTGGTTTTATACTTAGACATATAATGCCTAGATATGATATTTAGATATATTGTTTCATTTCTCTTATTTTTCACAATATTTAGCACCTGGTAAATGAAAATTTACACATAGAAATGAGATTCCTGAGAAGAATACTCAACGTATCAAGAAGAGATAAGATCAGAAACGAAGAAATCAGGACTAAAGTGGGGGTTATAGCAGCACTAGATTTATTAGAAGGCAGCAAGTCAAATGGTTTGGCCATGCAAGTAGGTTACCATTCAATAGCATACCACAACAAGCAATGATGTACAGACCAGATGGAAACACAGGAAGAGGCCGACCACGTAAACGTTGGGCGGAGGGAATAGCAGTGTCCATGAGAATATCGATACATGAAGCCCATAATCGGGCACTCTCCCACTGTTTGTACTTCACCTTGACACCGCAAGGTACAAGAGGAACATGATGAGATGAGATTGAACTCGGGTATGCGGGATTACGAACCGCGCCCATAACCCCTTCACCATGGAGCTGGCTCTATTACTTTAGGCATGATCAAAATCAAATGGAAACACCCAGTCCATCATAAACAGTCACCATAGCAGGTAAGAGACAATGAATGTTCTTGTGGGAGTCTGTCTGCCTGGTTCAGCCTCACCTACCAGGCATGTAGTCAATCTTTAATACTGCTGTCCCAGCGGCTCTTCAATCACTTGGCACAACTGGCAACATGGGAAGGTTGAACTCATAACAGGGTTCTGGTTGTTTCCCACTGCCCATCACTATCTAACTATACATTGAGTGTCTTCCTCCATCTGGCCTTCTGTCCCTATTCAGACCTAGTTCTAACAGTCCAGGTGCCAGATCTGGAGATATCCCCAGGTTGATTTACTTTGTTGTTTCGGGATTTGAAATTTAAATATTGAGCACAACCCACTACTGGCAATGTTGATCATATTCTGGTATGAACCTAAGGCCTTAGGTTCATACCAGAATACGATCAACGTTGCCAGTAGTGGGTTGTGCTCAATATTTAAATATCCCCAGGTGACAGGAAGACAATCTGCGGTCTGGACTCCCTGCTGCTGTCTCTGCATGGCTCTATCCCTCTCCTAGAAGAGCCTCCTGTCCTCTTGGTTGGCTGGCTTATTCTGTCTTCCTTAATCTATACTTGTTCATGGTTGGTTGGGTTCTGCAGCTAAAGTTGTTTATGGAATGGGGAAGCCAGCCTCTCGCCCAACCCTCCTCCATCATCTCTCATAATATGAATGGCAGGTAGTGCTATTCTTTGCTTCCCTTAATGGTCCCAGCAACCCACAGGCTGAAACCTCCATAGTCGTCTCTTACTACGTGCATGGTACGTGACAGTGTTTACTATTCCTTGCTTACCCTTCAGGTCCTAGTAACACATGTGTGAGTGATGTTGTGTCACTAAGGTACTTGTAAATGCTATCAATGATTGCATCTGAATTTTGAGGTTTAATGATATCTTAAAAAGCTATAAATGCAAAGCATCACAAGACAAGAAGTCATAAGTCAGAATGTCATACTAACTTCTGAAGCATGTGTGTGGAATTGACCTTATATCATGAGGCAGCAAGTCCCTTGTAGAATGTCACTCTCATCACAGCCTGTCAAATAGACAATCTCTGGCCAGTTTCTCTGTCTCATGTATTTTCATGCCCAGGATGTCTTTAATACTCCATCCAGACGATCATGTTAATCTGCTCCTGTCTCATTCGTCAGGAAACATGCCTTCCTTGACTCTTCTTCCTAAAAACACTCATCCATCAGGAAACATGCCTTCTGCGACTCTTCTTTCTAAAAACACTGTCTCATCCATCAGGAAACATGCCTTCTGCGACTCTTCTTTCTAAAAACACTGTCTCATCCATCAGGAAACATGCCTTCTGCGACTCTTCCTAAAAACACTGTCTCATGTGTCAGGAAACATGCCTTCTGCGACTCTTCTTTCTAAAAACACTGTCTCATCCGTCAGGAAACATGCCTTCTGCGACTCTTCTTCCTAAAAACACTGTCTCATCTGTCAGGAAACATGCCTTCTGCGACTCTTCTTTCTAAAAACACTGTCTCATCCATCAGGAAACATGCCTTTCATGACTTTTCTTCCTAAAAAAACTGTCTCATCCATCAGGAAACATGCCTTCAGCGACTCTTCTTCCTAAAAACACTGTCTCATCCATGCACGTCGTAAGAGGCGACTAAGGAGGATATGTTTCCTTTGCCCTGCTACTGAGTGAGTGCATGGTGCGACACTGTGAGCTGTGAGTTTCGCGTGGAATGCTTTTACATATGTCCGCGGTTGTTTGTAGCGTGAACTGCATGTTCGGAACGATGGCGGCCGGCTGTTGCTGGATTAGCTGGTTTGCCTTTTCGGCTCACAAGTGCATTTTTCAGGAGGCTCCTGGGAGTCGCCGCTGCAGCTACGGAGTTCGTGCTTTGTGTAGCGCTTTCGGTGGGTCTTCCTGCGGAAAGAGACCGAGCCATATGGGATAAAACCCGGGTCAATGAAGTCTTTCTGGTGACTGCTGTTTCCATCGACGATGAACTGTATTTTTCATGGAGGACTTTTGTGTTGGCATTCTGGCGGTGGAATTATGCACAGTGTACCTGTGTGGGCTGTTGGCTTGCTGATACTCCTGTCTGTTTCATTGTTCACAAAGGGTATTGAGGAGCATTTTGTGTGATATTCACTGGCACAGGAACGGAGTAATATGGGGACGACCCGTTGCCGTGAAGTTGGAACCATGACTAACTAACTAACTAACTGTCTCATCCGTCAGGAAACATGCCTTCCGCGACTCTTCTTCCTAAAAACGCTGTCTCATCCATCAGGAAACATGCCTATCGCGACTCTTCTTCCCTATAAACGCTGTCTCCTCCGTCAGGAAACATGCCTTCCGCGACTCTTCTTCCTAAAAACACTGTCTCATCCGTCAGGTAACATGCCTTCCGTGACTCTTCTTCCTAAAAACACTGTCTCATCTGTCAGGAACCATGCCTTCCGCGACTCTTCTTCCTAAAAACGCTGTCTCATCCATCAGGAAACATGCCTTTCGCGACTCTTCTTCCTAAAAACACTGTCTCATCCGTCAGGAAACATGCCTTCCGCGACTCTCTTCCTAAAAACACTGACGTTTGATGTGGCCTAAAGTAATTCAGTTTCCGAGACATGATACAGTCTATGAGCCAGTTTTTCTTTGATGTTTAGATCTTGTAGAATGTCTGTACTTTTTTTTATCTTCCTGATCCAAAGTAGTCTAAGAATTTGTCTGTCACATTTAAGATCAAAATTCTAGATTTTATTCTTGAGTGTTTGTAAAATAGTCTATGGTTCACACTCATATATTGCCACAGCAAAGATGTGTGTTCTCAAATGTGTACTTTATTTGTTTTCCGGTTGGGTATCATTCATTCATTCATTCAGTAGCATGTCCTTTGCAGAACCTCACTCCAATAACAACCTTCCGGAAAACCTCTCGATCATAAGCAAGATGTCCCATATCTGATACACCCATCTGGAGATCATCCGCATCATCCTGCACCCATCTTCTCTTTGGCCTTCCTCTTCCTCGCTTCCCAAGCATATACTCCTCCATTATTGTTCTCTCCAAACTTTTGTGACATTTCAAGTGACCAAAATATTTCAATTTTCTTTGTTTTATCGTCTTTAATAGCAAACCTTCTTCAATATTCAGATCTTGAAGTATGGATGCATTTGTTCTTTTCTCTATCCAAGATATTCTTAGAACTCGTCTATAACATTTATATTCAAAGGCATTTATGCGCTGTTCAGCTTGTTTAGTAAGTGTCCAAGTCTCACAGGCGTATGTTGCAATGGGAAAGATGCATGCTCTTAAAAATCTGATTTTTGTAGTTCTATCTGTCCCTCTCCACAATTTATTCAGTTGTTTTAGTCTTTGAAGAGCAATAGCTATTCGTCTTTTAACTTCTTTCATTGTGTCACCATTGTCGGTAACCAATGACCCAAGATATTCAAAATTATCTACCACTTCCAATTTTTCCTTTTCTTAACATATATTTCTTTCTCCATAGTAGTTTTATCTGTATGCATTATCTTTGTTTTTGCTATGTTAAGAAATATGTTGTGATTTTCTCTATTAAATTTGAGTTGAGGTTATTATTACAGACAGTCAAAATTTTTTGGGCATGTTATGAGAAGAAATGGATTGGAGAACTTGGTGACAACTGGCAAGATCGAAGGGAACAGACCAAGAGGAAGACCTAGAAGCAAATACCTGGATGGCTTGGCCACATGGCATGGTCGAGACAGGAACACAGAGCTGATCCACGACTCTGGTGATCGAGTGAGATGGCAAAACATGACCGCCCACGCTTACCGGCATGGCACATGATGGATGGATGGATGGATGGTTATTAGGTTTTCTATATCATTCTGTGTTGTGGATAGCAATACTGTATCATCAGCATACTGAATCTCTGGTATGTCATCACCACCGGCATTTAGGGCATCATATAGCTCCCTGTTTATATCATCTCTAACATTTCTCATTATATTTTTGGCGTACAGGTTAAACAAATAGGGGGACAGCACACAACCTTGACGGACTCCTTGCTTGATGTTAAATCAATCTGATGTCTCGCCATCTATTCTAACTGCTGCTTGTTGGTCTAGATAGAGCATTTTTATGAGTTTTATTATGTGATAGAAAACCCATATTCCTCATGATATCCCAAAATGTCTGATGTTGTACACAGTCAAATGCCTTTGAATAATCCACAAAACATGAGAATAGGTTTACATTAAATTCTTTGCACTTCTCTATTATTAAACGCATGTTGAGTATGTGATCTCTTGTTCCTCTTCCTTGTCTAAATCCAGCTTGAACTACGTTAATTTCTATATTTTTAATTTGCCCTTTTTGGTATTGGAATGAAGATAGTTCTCTTCCAATCTTTTGGCCATATACCATATTTCCATATCTTTTTACATAATGTGTGATAGATCTGTATGCTTTCTTCTCCTCCCGCTTTAATTAGTTCAGCTGGTATCTCATCACATCCAGGTGATTTACCATTCTTAAGGTTCTTTATTGTCCATGCAATTTCATGTAATGAGGGTTCAGATTCTGTCTCTGCTGTCACTGGTTCATGATCTCATTCATATCCTCACTGTCATTCATATCATACATTCCACTGTAGTATTCCTGCCATCTTTCTACAATTTGTCTAGATTCTATTAGGGTATTTCCCATCTTGTCACAGATAACATTCAATTGAGGTCAATAACTTCATTTTTTTTTACATTTCGTAATCTCTTCCAGTCTTATGATATTGATCTACTCTGGTACAGCAATCTTGTATATATTGGGTTTTGCCCTTTCTTGTGTTCTTTCTTATTTCTCGAGTTAAAAATGTATACTTCATCCTGCTGTTACTGGATTCACCTCCTTTCTGTTTCAGTTTCCTTCGTTGTTTTATTAATTCTAACGTGTCTGATGCAATCCCTAGCTTATGTTGACTTTTTCTTGGTCGGAATTAAATTTTTGGCTGCAGTTATCAAGATATCTCTAGCTTGTACTGCTAGTTCATCAGGTGTCATTTCCATCCTGTACAGACATCAAGACTCCAGAATTATTCTTCACTTCTACGTTGTATGCATCTGGTATTTTTGTGAGATCTTCTTCTTCTTCTTCTGCGTTAACCCGGATTTTTTTTTCCGGATGTGACTGCGATGTGCATGTTTACAGCAGAGCTGCGTTCTTGCGCTGTTAGGCAGACACATCCGACTTCTGCGGGCATTTGTTGACCGGGTTAACCTTCCCGGGGTTTTTGTGAGATCAAAATGAAGTGGCCTTGGTCCTCGGTTAAGCTTTTTGAGGTTTACTTTCACATCTGCCACTAATAACTGATGATCTGTTTCACAGTCTGCACTTCGTAAGGTTTTTGCCGATGTTATGCTTGATCTCCATCTTCTTTGTATTAAAATATAATCTATCTGGTTTTTGGTAGTACTGTCTGGGGACTCCCACGTGAAGAGTCTTCTTGAGTGTTGTTTAAAAAGTGTGTTGGCTATCTTTAACTCATTTTCTGTGCAAAATTCAATTAATTTGTCACCTGAATAATTTATATTTCCCAATCCAAATTTTCCTAAAACGTGTCTCTCATGTTCAGCTCTTCCTGTACCCACTTTTGCAATGAAATCTCCCATTATTATTGTTGTCATTATGACCAATCTTATGTAATGTGTCTCGTAGTGTGCTGTAAAACTCCTCAATTTTGTCTTCCTCTGCTGTTGAAGTAGGTGCATAAATCTGTATGAGAGTTGTGTTTTTTGGATGACCTTAAGTCTGACAGTGAGGATTCTATCACTAATCCCCCGGGAAGGTCAACAAATGCCCGCAGAAGTCGGATGTGTCTGCCTAATGGCGCAAGAATGCAGCTCTGCTGTAAACAGGCACAACGCAATCACGTCTGGAAAAAAAACAAAACTCCCCAGATGAACGCAGAAGAAGAAAACTATCACTAACCGGTTATATCCAATTAAAGCTTTTGCAGTTATTTTATCTAAACAAAATGCCACCTCTGACATCTCTACCAGAATATATGAATAGACTTCCATTTTCAGTTGTAAAATGTCCCTTGCCTCGCCAGCGATGTTCACTAATTCTTAAAATGTTAATATTTAACCTCTCGATCTCATCACATACTATCTTAAGCTTTCCCTCATACAGACTTCTCATATTGCACGTTCCGTCTCACTTTCCTGCTTAGTCTGACACTTGGGATCTCCTTGGTAACACCATCAGGAATAACTCCGTCATCACGATTACTAGTACGGGCCCCTGTGTCACAATCTTCCCCAGTGCTATCTGATCTGCCTGGCCAGGGGGTCTCACCACCAGATCTCTTTCTTATTAGGATTTCTATCATGGTTGTTAAGGTTTCTTGGTAATCTTTGTAGAAGGTTGTTTGCCATTGCTTTCCTTCTGGGCAGTGACTGTACTAGCCGGTGGCCATAGCCATTGTCTCAATTGATGAGACCATCTGCCTATTGTCGCAGAGTGCAGACGA
Organism: Cepaea nemoralis; assembly: GCA_014155875.1. NCBI lineage: Eukaryota > Metazoa > Mollusca > Gastropoda > Stylommatophora > Helicidae > Cepaea > Cepaea nemoralis. The sequence continues at coordinate 57,218 of JACEFZ010027287.1, read as the reverse complement.
TAACCAACAACAATCTGTCGGCTGCTCTCACACTCCACCCACCACCTGCTTCCATGGCTTCACGTAACCCTGATTGGGGTGGGGGGCCCTAAACGGGTACTCCACTTTGCCCAAGGGTGTCCCGTAGACTAACGGAGCAAAGGAGGCGTCTTAAATCTCCTTTGATAGGGAATACCATTACCCCGCTATCACAGGTTCTTTATGCTGTTTAACCTCTGTATTGATAAGATAGGTCTGATTTTGACTTCATTTGGACAGTCCTCATTGTTGAATGTAATTTTCTGTTGACCTGTAATTTTGTCTCTGGACCATTATCTTGACTTTTTGTTTTAATATTAAGAAAAAGATTGTAATCTTCAGTGTCTTTTCTTAGACAGAATTGACTGCTGTAATCTCTTGACACTGTTAACATATCTGTACAAAGTACAGATGCTTTTATGCGCAAACTATACATGATTTAATTAAATGCAAAGACTATTAACAAGAACACAAGAATAAAGGTTCATTTCACCACCAGAAATGAAAGCAAATTCACTATATCATCTCATCTCTTCATTTTAAAAATATAATATATACATACTGATATCATGTTATCAGTTCCAGGAAAACTACCAAACTGAATCCCTATTACAAGAATGGCAAACAATACGGGGATGAATAAACATGTCAGTTTCTGGATAAACAGATTTTGCAGACATGGATGTCATTTCACACTAACATAGGAGATGTGCACAACTATCTTTGTTAACTAGAACAGGAGGGTAGGGGGAGAAAGGAAGCATAGTATGGATATCTAGACAGTAGAGAGAGCAGATACAGTTTGGAGGAAGGTAGATAACAACAAGGGAATGTGAATAACGAAGACACAAACCATAGAATGTACGATTTATTGCCTGACATGTTTCGCTGCATCTCGTCAGGTATTTACTGCAGATGTCACACAACGTAGAGTAAAATAACTAGATACATCGTTCAAGCTGAAATATACACATGTTCGCACAGTAATATTAATTGTTTACCATGGTAAATGTCAGGTCGAGATGTCAGGTCTTAGTTAGATATGACTGAGCTACCGTATGACAGTAGACGGTACTACCTGCTTCTGTTAGCGCAGAATGTTGGGCGATGCTTACCAAACCCGACACCCTACATTGTGCCAATGGCTTCGGGCAGAGGAGTGCAACTGGGAGGATACACGCCTTATCCTAGTGTGAGGAAATGCAAGCTAAAGACTAAATGTCATGGCAGGGCAGACTAGACCCTAAGCCATGGTTGGCAACTGGTCTAGGATTGAAGCTCAGACAGGCGGACAGTTAGAGCATTGCTTTGCTGATCGGCAGCTTCTGCAAGCTTGTCTTGTTACAGGCATATCGGTGTACCTTTCCTCTGGAGTACACTAGACAAGCATAGAGAGGGATCATGCTGCATGGGCAACACATGGTCTCTAAATTCAGCCCACAGCTTTGTGTTATGGAGAGGTATAACTCCATTTTACAAACTATCGTCTGTCAAGACGACAAGGTGCCAGTCAGTCAATTACCATGGTAATTTTAAATTGACTACCATGTCTTTCTGTTTGCACAAAATTGGCCTATGTAGATGAATCATTAGGGCTTCTGCAAACTGTAACAAACGACTATTTTGTGTATGAAACAACTACGCGAAAAGCACTGTCTCTATCAATGACATGACCAGTTTCCAAGACATGATGTGCAATGGACGACGCCGGAAGTTTATATTTGTGGTGTGTCAGCCTTCTCATGATCCCATCGTCTGTGTGTAATATCTTGTCAACCCAGTTTGGTACATGTTCAACAACCCTGCTGTGTAGGGGAATGGTATGGAAGGAGGAAAGAATGAAGAAAGGAGGTATTAAGAAAATAAAACAAGGATAGAAAAGGAAAAATGAAAAATTCACTTACAGTATCCTCCACTTTGATATCAATCTTCGTGGCTTCTCTCTGCAATGTCTTTTCTTCCTCTTCAGTTAGTTCTGGGATTGCTTCAAGCTTTTCTATTGACAAAGCCACTACGTCAGCTTCCATGGTGGATCTGTTACATTTGGAACATATATACATATAAGCACACTGTTTTAACATATCAGTGTAACAGTCCAACGATGTGTGTAAGCCCTTTGATGTTATATGTGAACTGTCACTGGGTCATCACGTGACCTACTTCACAAAACTGTAACAGAAGCGTGGTATGACTCATGAAAAACAGGTCACAGTTCATCAATTCAACGCCCTTTATGGTGTAACAGCTTTCCACCGTTGAGAATAAGCTTCATTGTGAGATCACTTTACTTCTTCTTCTTCTTCTTCTGTGTTCATCGGGAGAGTTTTTCAGATGTGATTACGATGTGCCTGTTTACAGCAGAGCTGCATTCTTGCGTCGTTAGGCCGACGCATCCGACTTCTGCGGGCATTTGTTGACCGGTTAACCTTCCCGGGTAGATCACTTTATGACCTCCTGTCCCTCAGCTGGTAACCTGGTCAGATGGGGTTATCCGAAGACCCAACATTTCACATGTGTAGCAACAAGCAGACGAAAAGGGTGCTGACCGTACAACACGTACTGTCCGCATGCCGGGCGGCCCTTGGGCAAGGCCGATTCATGTGGCCCCACAACAAGGTGAAACAACTTCAGGTCTAAAGGGACTGAACAAGAACTCTGGCACTTAAAAGACTGGGCGAGATAGCCTCGAGTTGGCTATGGAGCAGGCGTAATGTGGGGTGGAGCAAGGATACACAGTAAATGGTTCAACTTTGCTTGCAATGTTAGTCACCATCACTCAAGAAGAACAACCTCAACAAAATCTCTTCAAAAGATTACAACCTCACGAGGCAAGGGAAACATCTCAATAAATATGCACGACAGGAGAAAGACATCCAGGCATCATGACCTGGACCCGGCAAGTGGGTTAAAGAAAGTATAACGTTATGTAAGGGGGCGCGTTAAGGTTGTTTAGTGCAGGGATGGTCAGCGAGCTTGTAGCACAGCTGGTGGAGAAAAATAGATTGCACGGAGCTGGGTGAGAATGAATTGGTGTTTTGTGTTGTAATGTCTGGCTGAGAAACGCCTAAGGTCAGGGTTGTTGCAGGGGAGGTGAAGTTGCATGAGTTATAAGAATAATGAGAATGTAGCATGTTTATTGGGAAAGGCGTCTACAAGGCTACTTTCGTGAGTAATGGAAAACACATGATTGATTGATTGATTGATTGATTGATTTAGGAACCGACATCACAGCATTCGGGACATTCCCATAAGCGCTCCGTCCCGATCCTCAGCAGCCAGCGAAGAGTTTCAACACTAATAGTTCCAGTAGCAATCTGATTATATGATGATGAAACTACTCCCAGATGGTAGGGTATTTAAAGGTAGCAATGGGCAAAAAAGATCAGACTGCTTTGGAGAGAGGGAGATGGCAGACAGCTGTGGAGAGAGAGAGAGAGAGAGAGGAGAGAGAGAGAGAGAGAGAGAGAGAGAGAGAGAGAGAGAGAGAGAGAGAGAGAGAGAGAGAGAGAGAGGGGGGGGGGAGAGACTGCTTTGGATTTGGAGAGAGCAGACTGCTTTGGAGGGATGGAGAGAGAAGACTGTTTTGGAGAGAAAGGACTCGAAGACTGCTTTAGAGAGAGGGAAGAAGGGCAGTAACGGACCGAGACAGAGTAACAGAAGATAGAACAGAACTGATGAAGAGGAAATTATTCTTTGGCTGAGATTCAGTCTTGGAAGGGGTCAGTCAATGAATCACTCACTGATTCCCTCAGTGATTTATTAATCGGGCACTAATTATTGAGAATCTGATAGATTCAGTCATTCACTCAGGGATGCATCGTTGATAGATTTGAGGAAGCCACAATTCTTAGAATCAAACTAACTATTCAACTGGGAGTTAGCATCTAAAGTCAAACTATAGGAATTTAAAACAATGTTTTCCCGTGATGAATTTGAATAACAAAGACACAAACAATAGATTGCACGATTTCTTGCCTGGCATATTTCGCTGCATCTCGTCAGGTACATACTGCAGAAATCACACAACTTACGTTTCTAGATATCCTAATGAGACGTAGAGCAGACGGCACAATTCAAAGATCGGTGTACCGCAAAGAAACATGGACTGGCCAATACTGAAATTTTCAGAGCTTCGCACCTGTCCAGTACAAATGGGGCTTAGTACGGACCCTGTTTGACCGTGCTAGGAAGATATGCACCCAGGACACACTGACAGAGGAATTTGAAACTCTGAAGAATGCCTTAAACCTGAATGGGTACTCCACAGGATTTATAAAGCGCCACTGCCAACAGCCCAAACCGAAATCAGAAGTAACTACAGTCCCTAAACTCAAGGTATTCATCCAGCTAACCTTCCGAGGAGATGACGTAATGCAACGTCTGTGGGACCGGCTCACCACAGCAGTCGAGCGAACATTCTGTGCTGCAACTCTAGTCATCAGGTACAGAAACACACCGATCCCTGTTCCAGCAGTAAAAGAACCTGTAGCTTTGTACGCCAAATCAAATTGTATTTACCAATTTACATGTAGATGCGAGGCCATCTACATATGCAGAACTGAGTGACAGTTACATTGCAGGGTTTCGGAAAACATTCCGAATTGGGTGGACAAGATACTACACACAGAAGATGGTAGCCTAGGCAGGCCGACACACCAGAACAGTCCGGCTTCATCGGTCGGGAGACATGTGCTCGAGAGCGGTCGCATGGTTGAAAGAGACAGTGCCTTCCATGTGTTGTTCAACACACAAAGTAGTCAATTGTTAAAGTTTGCTGAAGCTATAATAATCAACCTTCGTAAGCCATCCTTGTGCAAGCAGAAAGACATGTTAGTCAGTTTAAAATTACCGTGGTAGACAATTGACATTACTGTGCGAACATGTGTATATTTCAGTTTGCAGGATTTATCTAATTAATTCACGTAAGTTGTGTGATTTCTGCAGTATGTACCTGACGAGATGCAGCGAAATATGCCAGGCAATAAATCATGCAATCTATTGTTTGTGTCTTCGTTATAGGAATTTAGTTGAGATGCATGATGTTGTGAATGGGGAATGCTGCTGAGGGTTTAGAAGTGTAGTCCGGCAAAATCCGTTTTTCTTATATGTAAATGAGATTCAGTGTTGTATCAGAAATGGACTCTTTGTGGGCATTTGTGAATTCTGATGAGTAAAGTTATATTCCGGGCACAATATTCAGTTTCGGAATGTTATATTTGTTGGTTGGTTATCAATGTTACACCAGTCTAATTTATGAGGAGCAAATCACACCCAAGCAGTAATGAACTAATGTCACTGTCAACTGTCATTTACTGCCAATATAGCACCATGCGGTGTATGGCAAGGGGGGTCTTTGAGCCGGAGGAAATAAGGCCGCCTAGCTAGTGCAGCCGCCACGAACTGTGCAGGTTAGAGTTTTCTTTTTGCCCCCGACAGAAAAAACTCAACTTACTAAGGATTCAATCCTGGTCTCCCGAAGGAGAATATGGCGTTCTAGCGACTCGGCCAGGTAATGGACCACTATACGATCAATATACAATCTAACACGATCTGGTAGTAACAGTGCCCATGTAGACAGGACACACCTGGTGGTAACAGTGTCCATGTAGACAGAACACACCTGGTGGTAACAGTGCCCATGTAGACAGAACATACCTGGTGGTAACAGTGTCCATGTAGACAGAACATACCTGGTGGTAACAGTGCCCATGTAGACAGAACACACCTGGTGGTAACAGTGTCCATGTAGACAGAACACACTTGGTGGTAACAGTGCCCATGTAGACAGAACATACCTGGTGGTAACAGTGTCCATGTAGACAGAACACACCTGGTGGTAACAGTGCCCATGTAGACAGAACACACCTGGTGGTAACAGTGTCCATGTAGACAGAACACACCTGGTGGTAACAGTTCCCATGTAGACAGAACACACCTGGTGGTAACAGTGCCCATGTAGACAGAACATACCTGGTGGTAACAGTGTCCATGTAGACAGAACACACCTGGTGGTAACAGTGTCCATGTAGACAGAACATACCTGGTGGTAACAGTGTCCATGTAGACAGAACACACCTGGTGGTAACAGTGCCCATGTAGACAGAACACACCTGGTGGTAAGACACCAGGCAGTGACAGCTTAGAACACCCCTGGTGTAAGAAACTGTTACATAGGAGTGTAATTTGGCACCATGACACTCCACTCCTGAGGAGTGGACTGTTACAGAGGGCTTCATAAATTGGATTCCCATGGATTCTGTCATTCTTTCTGTCCATCGTTTACATGGTCGGCCTCTTCTTCTGCTTGCTTGCTGCTGGCTGTGAACTCTAGCGTGAAGTCCTGTATGTAGGATGAAGACATCCTGTTGTCCAACATCAGAGTGATGTCATATCGGACTGAGGTTTGTGTGAGTATCCGTTGTCCCATGTCTGACTTATTGGTGTGCAGACTGGTGGTTCCTCGCCGTGCAGGCAGATACTCTCCGACTTCGGAGGAGCCTCTTCTTCTGGATCTGTTTGGTCTGTACATCATTGCTTGTTGTGGTATACTGTTAGTTGGTAGCCTAGTTATATGGCCAAACCATGTAACTTGCTGTTTTCTGATGAAATCTAGCACTGCTAAAGCTCCATTTCTCTGTAGCTGCTTCTCTGATTATCGATAAGACTGCAGTACATGATATTCTTGGCATCTGTAAAGAAGGTAGTTTGCCATTGCTTTCCTTCCTAGCAGTGACCATACTGGTCGATGACCGTAGCCATTGTCTCCCAAAAAAGAGATCCTCTGCCTACCGTCATGAAGCTGGAGACCATAACCTACAACTATCTGATGGCTGCTCTTCAACTTCATCCACCACCTGCATCCATGGCTTCATGTAACCCTGATCGGGGGGCTAAACGGGTACTTCACCTTGAATGCGAATTAGTAAACTTAAAAAACCTCAAAGACAAGGCAGTGAAGGAAAATTATAAGAAAGAACTCACTGAAATCTTTGTAAAATTACCTATAGAAAGAAAGAAAGTGGAAGAAGAATGGGAGTTGTTCAAATCAAGCATTTTAAATACAGCAAAAATAACATGTGGAACCACGAAAAAATGCAAAACACGGATAAAGACAATAACAAGTTGGTGGAATGCAGAAGTAAAGAAAGCTGTAAGAGACAAAAAGGAAAATTATAAAAAGTGGTTGAAGAGCAAACAGGAATGTGATTACATAGAATATAGAATAGCGAGAAGACATGTGAACAGAATAGTAAAGAGAGAAAAACAAAAAGAATAGGAGGAGTATGGAGAAACCCTTTTAAAAAAAAAACTACAATGAGGCAACTAGAAACTCCTATAAAAAGATAAGTGCAATGAGAACCAGAGGAGAACCCTTTGACTCAACTGAAATAATTAACAGCGAAAATGGAGAACCAATAAGTGAACAAAAACAAATCATAATAAGGTGGAAATAGTACTTCGAACAACTTCTCAACATCCCATCAGATGTCACAGAAATTCAAGAAACCGACACAGATGCCACCGAAGAACCAGAACCAGACATACTGAAAGAAGAAATTATAGAAGCCGTCAGATTAGCCCCATTAACAAATCACCAGGACAAGATGAAATACCAAATTAACTAATTAAAGCAGCAAGAGAAGTAGGAACAGCATGGCTACATAGACTATTCAACCATGTTTGGGTAGAACAACAGACACCACGAGACTGTGGAAACACCATAATTATCCCAATTTGGAAAAACAAAGTCAGCAAAAGAGACTGCACACCATACAGAGGCATTTCACTGTGGAGTCATACTGGGAAAATATTTTGCAAAATTCTTGAGAAAAGATTACGAACTACTATAGAACCCCAGCTAAGCGAAACACAACTTGGATTTAGGAAAAACAAAGGATGCACAGATGCCATTTTTGCTCTTAGACAACTTATAGAAAAATCAATCGAATTCAATGAAACACTCTACTTAGCCTTTGTCGACCAAGAAAAGGCATTTGATAGAGTAGATAGAAACAAGCTGTGGGAAATCCTTAAACAATATGGAGTGAGTACACATCTAACAAACCTATGTAGAAGCTTATACAACAACAGTGAATGCATAGTGAGAGCAACTGGAGGACACTCAGAACCCTTCACCATAAGATCCGGAGTACGACAAGGTTGTGTCCTGTCCCCTCTCTTGTTCATAACATATATAGACAACATATGTAAAGAAACCAGCCAAACAGAGACCGCAAGAACACCGCATGACGAGAACACAGAAGAAGAACCATCTGCAAATCTAACCATTAGAGAACTCCTGTTTGCGGACGACCAAGCACTAATAGCAAAATCAGAAGCTGAATTACAAGACCACATGAATAGTCTAAACGAAATGTGTAGGGAACATAACAAGAAAATTAGCACAAGTAAAACAGACATAATGACCGTAAATAAAGAAGAAAAGGCAACAACGATTCACCTAAACGAACATCCCTTGAAACAAGTAAAGAGTTTCAAGTACCTAGGAAGTATAATATCATCAAATGGCAAATCAGAAGACGAGATCGAAAATAGATGCAATAAGGCAAACCAACTCATTGGACAAATGGCACCAATACTAAAGAACAAACATGTATCAATAACTACTAAGAAAGCACTTTACAACACAATCTTCCTACCAACTCTATGTTACCAATGCCAAACCTGGACAATGACAGAAAAAGAGAAAAGAAAAATCACAACAACAGAAATGAGATTCCTGAGAAGAATACTCAATGTATCAAGAAGAGATAAGATCAGAAATGAAGAAATCAGGACTAAAGTGGGGGTTATAGCTGCACTAGATTTTATTAGAAGGCAGCAAGTCAAATGGTTTGGCCATGCAAGTAGGTTACCAACTAACAGTATACCACAACAAGCAATGATGTACAGACCAGAGGGAAGCAGAGGAAGAGGCCGACCACGTAAACGATGGACGCAGGGAATAACAGAGTCCATGGGAATATAGATACATGAAGCCCATAAGCGGGCACTCTCCTGCTGTTTATACTTCACCTCAACACGGCAAGGTACATGAGGAACATGATGAGATGAGATGAGATGAGATATATGAGATAAAACATACATACGAGTACATACTTGTATTAAACAGGATGTACCGATATATAATATTTTAAGTCACATACTAATTAATTATTTATTAGTAGGGCCGTGAACGATTAATTTAAATTTAATAGTTAACTTTTGAAAAATTAACGATTAATTAATAGTTAATTTTGATTAAAGCAAAACATTTATTGTCACATAACTCACATTATAGTCGTATTTGTCAAAAATCAAAATAACACTGGATTGTCTTGTTCATATGTCATCTAATAACCAACTATGCAAACAGATGAGTGTGTTGACTGTATTTGGTTCAAGTGACGAGCATGTCTTATTAACAATATAACCAGCAGAGCTGAACAATCGTTCACATGGAACTGAGGTAGCTGGTATGCACAGAATGGTCTTTGCAAGGAAAGCCAATTTTGGATATCGATGTTCATTAAGTTTTCACCATTGCAGAGGGTCAACCGGTTCAGCTTTCTTCTCCATTTTATAATGTAGCAATTCATCAGAAGGTCTTCAGTGTCTGAGTCAGACTCCATTAGCTTAATACGCTTTTCATTTGGTTCACATATGGTTTCATTGTCAATGTCAGTATCATTATTCCAGCAGTCTCCATCTGCTCATCATGAACATCAGCTGCTATTTGTTGTTCAATACGTAAGCAAGTTCGTTCTTTTGCATCTTTTACAAACACTTCAGGTATTTGTAGCGTGGATCAAGTGCTGTTGCAATCTGTAGTATTTCAATACTTGTCATATTAGCTACACGTTCACTGAAGTCATTATTACATCATTCATCATCATCATTCATCATTGGCACCTTTCCGTCTTGACAGATGATAGTTTGGTACATTGTGCTTCAGAAAGGCTTAATATGGCAATAACTACGATCCATGGCGGTGGCGAGTGTGGCTGGTAAGGCCAATTCTTGCTGCAAATGTTTGCCCACAGTAGGTGCATGTGAAAACATGGTCATTTCCACCATTTTGCACCATCTTACGTCTCTCACGCTCTGTGTGTGCTTTATCTGCAATCATTTTCTCCTTTGTCTTTATTCCATTTCTGATAGTTGCCCTCCATGCAACACGTTCAGCGGCGACGTGCTCCCATTGTGCATTATCAATGCCTGTATCAATCATGTCCCGCTTACACACGTCTTTGTATCGTAGTAGAGGCCGACCCTGAGATCTCTTACCCATCTGTAATTCACCAAAAAAGATGTTCTTTGGTATTCTACCATTATCCATCCTCCTAACGTGTCCTATCCATCTAAGTCTACGAAGACTGAGCATGGAATACACCGTCACACAACCTGATCTTTCCAATACTTCAGTATTTGTGATTTTGTCTTGCCATTTAATACCAAGTATTCTTCGCAGACACCGCATATGAAAGCTGTTTAAACGTTTCTCTTGGCGTGAGTAAGTTGTCCAGGTTTCACTGCCATAAAGAAGAGTACTAAGGACACAGGCTTGGTAGACGAGGACTTTTGTTTTGGCAGTAAGCTTCCTGTTCTCCCAGACTCTTTTTGCTAACATGTTTATTGTTGTTGCTGCCTTGCCAATCCTGATGTTGATTTCCTGATCGAGGGATAATTTGCTATTTACCTCTGATCCTAGATATGTAAAATGGTCTACTATCTCCAGTTCGGCGTCGTCAATAAAGATTGATGGTACACCATGTGCACCTTGTGACATAATCTGTGTCTTCTTTTTGTTAATTGTTAAACCAAATTCAGAACAAACATTGGAGAATGCAGATAGTAGATGTAATTCTTCCTCAGAGTGGGTCGTAATCGCAGCATCATCCGCAAAAAGCAACTCTCTGATTAGTACCCTGCTAATTTTGGTCTTGGCCTTCAATCTCTGAGCATTATAGAGGCCACCATCTGAGCGTGAGTGAATGTATATACCGTCATCCTGATCACGAAAGGCATATTTCAGTAGAAGTTGCTTAACTCCACTCTTGATTTCAAACTCTTCTGAAGTTGAGCCATCAAACTTGATTATACCCTTCATGCCTGTGTGGAACGATTCCACAATGGACAGAAGAGTTGGTGGACAGCCAATCTTCTTTAGTGCTTTGAACAGACCCTCACGACTGACCAAATCGAATGCCTTTGTGAGGTCGATGAAGGCAATAAACAGTGGCTGATTTTGTTCCCGGCATTTTTCTTGCATCTGTCGCAATGAGAATATCATATCAATGGTAGACCGGTTCTGACGGAAGCTGCACTGTGATTCGGGGTAGACTTGATCTCCCAGGACTTGAAGTCTGCGCAGGACAATTCTGGCAAATACTTTCCCAACAATACACAGAAGTGAGATACCCCTATAGTTGTTGCAGTCGCTCCGATCTCCCTTGTTCTTGTACAGCGTTATGATGTTTGAATCTTTGAAATCCTTTGGGACTTGTCCTTCTCGCCAGCATAGCTCTATTAGCTGGTGGATCTGTAGAGCGAGGGTGTCTTGCCCACTCCTGATCACCTCTATTGGAATCCCATCCTTACCTGGAGCCTTGCCAGATGCAAGCTCATTTATAGCACACTTAACTTCTGTTATAGTGGGAAGTGTGTCCAGGTGGTCAAGAGTTGGCAGGGCCTCTATGGCGTTGAGGGCATCATCCGCCAGCTTGGTCTCACTTGAGTAAAGCTCTAAATAGTGCTCGACCCATCTATCCATCTGCTGTTTCTTATCAGTGATGATTTCTCCAGTCAAGGTTTTCAGCGGTGCACTTCTTTTGATCATTGGACCACAGGCTTTCTTTATCCCTTCATACATGCTTCTGATGTTTCCCTTATCACTTGCGATTTGAATGGACTCACATAACTTGATCCAATAGTCATTCGCACACTGCCTGGCAGCCTTTTGTACATCCTTCCTCGCTTGCTTCAGCTCACTCAGAGTGTTACGCGTTGGTCTTTCCTTGTTTCTTAAGAGAGCTATCTTCTTTTTATCAATCAAGGGCTGCAGTATCTGGCTGTTTGCCGCAAACCAGTCCTGCCTCTTATGATCCACAGTGCCGTAAACCCCTACCGCTGTTTTATAAATAGTTTCCTTAAGTTTACTCCATTTATCATTTACTATACAATTTTCTGATGTATCATTGAAAGCGTCCTCAAGTTGCTGTTGAAATTCAAAGCACTTTCCAGGATCGTGAGTGTTAATAATATTAATCCTGGGGCTAGACTTGTGTTTAGCTGTGTAGATTCTCTTTGGTCTCAGTCTAACCCTTGCAACAACCAAAGAATGATCTGTATCACAGTCAGCACTGTGGTAACTTCGAGTTCTATTGCCTCTCCATAGCACAAAGCCTGGGCTAAAATAAAGAAACCATGTGTTGTCCATGCAGCATGATCCCTCTCTCGGCCTGCCTAGTTCACTCCAGAGGAAAGTTAACACCTATACATCTGGAACAAGACAAGCTGCAGAAGCTGCCGGGATCAGCAAAGCAATGCTCTAACTGTCCGCCTGTCGGAGCTTCGATCCTAGACCAGCTGCCAACCAAGGCTTAGGGCCTGGTCTGCCCTGCCATGACTTATTTTGTCTTTGGGTTGCATTTCCTCGCACCAGGATAAGGCTAGTACCCTCCCAATTGCGCTCTTCCGCCCGAAGCCGTTGGCACAATGTGGGGTGTCGGGTTTGGTAAGCGCCGCCCAACATTCGGCGCTGACAGAAAGCAGGTAGTACCGTCTACTGTCTTACGGTAGCTCAGTCATATCTGACCAAGACCTGACCTGACATTATTACATGTTGCCTTAAATTTAGCTATGTAGCCCGTATCATTGTCGTGTACAGTCATATGCTTTATCAACGATGATAGCAGTGGCAATACACAGCTACATGAAACATAATCTTGACCGCCAAGCAGGACCGTGGTCTGTGGTCTGACAGAATAAGTCCAAAACTTTGACATATTTTGAAATCTACTCCCAATCCGAATCTGACAGTTTTGGACCTCCGTATTGCATCTTTTCATCTGACATGTAGACAGTTAATGCTTCTCTGGTCTGTAGAAGACTCTGTAGCATAATAAAAATACTGTTCCATCTTGTTGATACATCTTGCTGCAGCTTACACAATGGTGACTCAGTACAATTTTGCAACTCGGTTGTGTTTGCAACACTATGTTTAAAATGTCTGACAATTTTTCGACATTTCCCAAACAATGTTTCGGTATCAGCGGCTTTAAATCCATGTAATATGCTCAGTTTTAAGCTATGAGCCAAACAAGGAATATGTGCAAAACCGGTTTTATCAACAGCTGAAACCATATTTCTTGCATTGTCAGTAACTAGAGCCTGAATTCTGTTCGTTATATCCCAGTCTATTGCAAACTGTTTATATAACTCGGCAACACTGTCAGAATAATGACGTTCAACAACATTCACACATTCAAGAACAACATTTTTCAATTTCCAGTCATCGGCAATCCAATGGCCAGTAATTCCACAAAAGCTTTCATTACCTAGAGATGTCCAAAAATCAGACGTTAACGCAATTCCCTTTGCGTTTTTCACAGATTCTTTAACATTTTGAATCTTGCTGTTATACTTAGTAGTCAACAGTTTGTCAATAGGGCGGTGGGAAGGTAGCTTATATTCAGCATTTTGCAATGCTGTGCGTAATACTTGTTGAAGGCCGTCGTCATCTACTATTGATATTGGTCTACCACTAATAGCTATCCAGTTTGCAAGTGATACTTGAATATCATGTTGTAATGCAGCACTCACTGGACGATCAGACGAACGACAAAAGTGACTCAAAGTAGCCTGCTTCGAAGCAGGTGGTGATGCTTCAATAGACCGTCTCAGCTGAAGTTTCTGATACTGTAGTGGATGTTTGTTTTGAAGGTGGTAAGTAAGCGAGGTGTTAGAACCATGGTAGGCAAACGATTTATCACAATGAACGCAATAAACCTTTTCAGCATTTTCAATATTTCCATCAGTCAATACTTTTAAACCAAAATGTTCATGTAATCATCTGGAAATTTGTTTACATTTCTCCACTTCCATGTTGTTACTTTTAGACTTCCGGTTAATTTGTACAGGTGATGGGAGAAAAGTTTTTGATTAATCGTTAAAAAAACAACTATTTGTAAATATAATAAAATAAAATATATAAAATATAATAAAAATTAATGATTAATCGATTAATTAATCGTTAACTTCCGCAGCCCTATTTATTAGTATGGATTTGTGGAAGGGAACGATACAACAACGCAATATACATATGAACATTAAAAGAAAGATCGATGGAGACACAGAAAGACACATAGTTGTGCTTTATAGATTATACCAAGGTCTTTGATTGTTTGAAACATAATGAAGTGATCAGAATGTTGGAAAATATTAAAACTGATGAGAAATTCTCAGGAGATACAGCAAGGATTAAGACAAGGGTATGTTTTGTCAGTGTGTGTCTTCTGTTTCCATAGCACAGTAATAATGAGAGAGGAGATTGCAAATATGACTAAAAGCAGAATCATCATTAAGTGCCTTGCCGGCTGGCATGGGCAATCATGCTTCTCCACAAATTGCAATCTCCGACGGCATGAATCAATTCGTGTGTTGACTCCCCTCCATGCCATGACACAAGACTGTCAAGAATTTTCTCTCGCTACCTTCCTCTATCTCTATTTTCACAAATCTTTCCGGTTGTTACAACATGTTCCAGTTTTTGGCTTCTCATAATGTGGCTAAAAATGATGACTGCTCTTTATGATATTTGTGTTGAGTTGTCTTTGTGACTTAGCCTTCGCTCAAATGTCCAGATTGGTCATTTTAGCTGTCCAGTGAATTTTCAGCATTCTTCTACAAAACCACATCCCCAAGAAATTAAATATGTTAAAAATGTGTTTTAAATACAGTGATACTTGGGGATTACAATGATAAAGTAGGCAAGGAAAAGTTGGGTAGTGTGACTGGTGGCTATGGCCAAGGTGATAGGAATGGGAAATAGGAAAAAGTAGTGACATTTTTTGTGGGCGCTCGCTCTCTTTGAACTCAAGCATAGTCCATACACACTATTTCTATTAGTGCTGGACTGAATTTTGCGTGTGTGGATTAGCTTTCCCTATTAATAGTGTCCTTCGCCATCAGGTAAACCCACTCCGACTTCAGAGGTACTTGTAATTTACATTCCCAGGTCAAGGACAATAGGTCAACATTTTAGTCCAACTGTCCGGTGTAGGGGTTGAACCCTTTACCTAGTGAAATATTATTTAGAACCTTTTCTGCTGTTTGACAGTGAATTATGTAATGTAAATGAACAGATTAGGAAGTGCCTTGTAGGCAAGGGAGGTGTTGTGTCTGAAAATACGTTGCAAATACTTTGGACTGCCAGAGTAACTAACAATGAAAGCCTGGAAAAGGCTAATGAAAGTATAACATTATATGCAAATATAAGAAGGCAACAAACAGTGTATTTTGGTCATGTAATGAGACGAGAAGCACAGGAAAACATCGGGATGAGTGGACAGATTCGCAGCAGAAGAGGCAGGGCCAGACCAAGAATCATGCAGATTTGAAATTGTGCAGTTAAAGATCATTCATGAGATATAACAAACTGAACTGTTGTCCCCCCGGGAAGGTTAACCCGGTCAACAAATGCCCGCAGAAGTCGGATGTGCCAGCCTAATGGCGCAAGAACGCAGCTCTGCTGTAAACAGGCACAACACAATCACGTCCGTAAAAAAAAAACTCCAGATGAACACAGAAGAAGAAGAAGAATAACTTTGTCCAGAGCATTTCCTTGTCTGCTCTATTGACTACTGATGCTTCCATTGGTGCTGCTAAAATGTTCTATGGACAAGAACAAACATAAACTATATTCTTTTACTTGCAATCCTGACATATACACGAGATATCTATCTGTCACGTAGTAGCTGAGTATATGACACATGATTAGGTCGTATATGGAGCATGAATGTTACTATCCACACAGAAGAGACTGCAAGAAGTTTATATGAATGCACCATTGAGATGCAGGACAGAGAGTGCCAAAGACTCATCAGTCTTCCATCACTGAGGAGATGGCACTTGATAATGATGATGCTATACTATACAGACTATCACAATACAATTTGGCAATTTGTAGTGCAGTACACAAAGTAAGGGAGTTGTGGTAGTATAGTGACTAGCACACTACCCTGCCAGCCGGTGGGTATGGGTTTGAATTTGCATTGAGGCAGATGTTTAAAATTGACATGAGCTCCCAGGTCGAGCCATCAAACACTGGCACTAGGACATGTCTTGGGAAGTAAAGGCAGCCAGCGTGATACTGACCACATCAGCCCTCGAGTGCCAGTTAGCCTATAAAGTATGACGTTAGCACTATGTGTCCATTGCACCTCGAGGTGCATAAAAAGTGTCCGTTACTTTTGTCTAACACTGCTTCCGACTTTATTAGTGCTTTCTCTGCCTCTTTAGACAGCATTATGAGTTGAGTTGAATTGAGTTGAGTTGAGTTGAGTTGAGTTGAGTTAAGAACTGACATCACTGCACTCAGGACATTTCCATACGTGCTCCGTCCCCTCATTCAACAGCCAGCGAAGAGTCATACTACTAATTGTTCCCACCGCTATCTGATTAAAAGTTCTCCTGGTCTTCCATCTCAGTTTTGAGATTCTTCCAGAACCCCTGCCGATCCCCCGCAATCTCATTCTTTCCACATATGGGTTCTCAATCTGTTCCTCCGCCTTCTCCACCTGGTCCCACAAGCGCATGACCACCTCCCCCTTGTCCATAGGCAAACTACCACCAAGAGGTGCATTCCCTGCTAGCCTATCAGCCTGTTCATTCCCCCATACCCCCGCATGGCCAGGGCAAAATATCCATACAATTCTCACAATCTGTGACCTCTGAAGCGACGAGAGCCATTCCATACGAAACATTCCTTTCTCCACCTTACTAAGCATACTCTTTGAATCCGTAATGAATACGTGTGTTGCAGTGGTCTCCTCTAGCCACCGGAATGCCGCTGTTACTGCCTCCACCTCCATTCTCATGCTGGAGGTCGTAGTCTCATATGCCAGACTCTCCTTTTTCAAGACTCGTCCATTAGCCTTTGCAATAAAGCCCCAGCCACTACGTCTGTTTCTCACCACTGACCCATCGGTGTAGATGACTATGTCACCTTGATGTGTGTTGCTCTGGATCAGCTGTTGCACTTCAAACTCAGTGCGGCCCGCTGCCCATTCTCTGCACTCACGACTCAGTGTTATTATTACACTGTGCCAGTCCGTGATGTCTTCCGGACCTTCAACCCACTCTCTTTCACGATTGATGGTCTCTAGATCACACACCTGACGTATAGAAAGTTTCGCCTGTGCCATCCAGGACCTGCCTCGTCTTAGTCTATGACCCTTGACCATATCCATTGCTGCAAGCAGCGGGTGACCCCTATCTGCGGTAACTCTCAGGTACCATTTGGCCCAAAGGACCCTATGCCTATCCGTCATTGTTGGTAGCGCCAGGATATGCCTCATGCATGTAATTCGTGTGTCCTTTGTGTACCCCAGGATTAACCAGCATGGCAGCATTCTGTATGTGCTCCAACCTTTCAAGCTGGCTCTTTGAATACTGTCAGCAGCCCCAAACCATACTCAATGACAGAAATTATTAGCTGCTGAAAGAGCCTGTACAGCATCCTCTGATCTACCCCGGTTGCTGCCATAGCCCTCAATGCATTAAGTCCCCTACCAGCCTTCACCACCAAGGTCTCCACATTATCCTTAAAAGACAAACACCTGTCAAAGGTGATACTCAAGTACTTCAATTTACTCTCTCGACTAAGAGGACATCCATTCAACATAATACCTGTGACATCTGCCTTCACGATCCAGTTATCCAAGGAGACAGCACTATGACCACTCCTTCACTGTGAGGGGCAATTTCCTATGTATGGCCTGAGAACAGCACTTTTTCATCTAAGTTTAGAAGCTTTTTACCTGCTTCCTTCTATCTAGCTTTGCATAATCCCAACATGTGAATCTTAAAATATGTAATTTTCCCTAAAACTTGTACTGTTTTTTTTTTCAATTCAAACATATCTCTAACATAAGAGAAAGATGGTATTTTGGAGATCCAGACTAACTGCAATTTTCTCCACATCACAGAAGTATCCTAAGAGAAGAACATGTCACCCTTGTTGGCTTAGTTGTTTTTCTGTTCTTTTCTGTTCTTTAGAATTATTTATGGTCGGTTGGATTTGCAGTTACATTTGTCTACAAGACTGGGTAGCCAGCTCCACAACAACCCTAGCTAGTCATCTCTTATGACACGCAAGGTCAACAGTTACAGTGTTCGTATTCTTTGCTTCCTTTCTGGCCTTGTTTGTTGTTTGTCCATCCAGTGGGGTTGAAAGTATCGAGCCGTGAGTTCTAAGATGGCTGATAAGGCCTATTTTGGCTCGAAATGTTCTTTGACAATGTGGGCAAAGAATGCTTGACGTTCCAGGAGGAGGATCTCCTGCAGTGGTTTTTCTGTTCAGCCTTTTCTTCACAGCTCTTGCAGTCCTGGTTGCTTCACAAGTGACTGCACGCTTATGTAATGATGTACGCCATGAATTACGGTCTTTAGCAGCAGTCTTCCAGGTGTCAAGATGAATTCCAAAAGCTTTCAGTGAGATTTTCAGAGTGTTTTTAAAGCGTTTCCTCTGGCCGCCTTGGGAGCATTTACCACAACGCAGCTCGCTGTAAAATATTTGTTTAGGGAGCCTGTGATCTGGCATATGAGTTAAGTGACCAGCCTAGCGAATCTGATTCTTCATTAGTAGAATGTGGATACTGGGCATGGATGCACTTTCTAGAACTTCAGTGTCAGAGATCTTGTCTTGCCATTTAATCTTCAATAGCTTCCTAAGGCACACTGTGTGGAAGTGGTTTAATTTCCTAGCATGTCGCTGATAAAAAGTCCATGTTTCACATGCATATAGCAGTGTGGATAATACAACTGCTTTATAGACTTTCAGCTTTGTTTGCAGGCTTATTCCATTTCTGTCCCATACATTCTTGTACAGTTTGCCAAAGGCCGCACTGGCCTTGGAGATTCTTGCATTTACTTCGTCATCAATTGTGGCAGCTTGTGACACAGCACTGCCAAGATAGGTGAACTTGTCCACAACACTTAGTCTGTGACCTTTCCCTGGAGCTGGCTGGTACATAACTACAGTCTTCTCCAAGTTGATATTGAGACCAAAGTTGGCACAGGCATATGAGAAATCTGAGACATTGTGTTGCAATTATGTTGAAAGGGGAAGATTAAAGAGAAGCACCGATGGGTCAGTGGTGAGAAACAGACGTGGTGGCTGGGGCAAGTAGGTTGCTGACAAAAGGCTAATGGATGAATCTTGAAAAAGGAGAGTCTGGCATATGAGACTACGACCTCCAGCATGAGAATGGAGGTGGAGGCAGTAACAGCGGCATTCCGGTGGCTAGAGGAGACCACTGCAACACACGTATTCATTACGGATTCAAAGAGTATGCTTAGTAAGGTGGAGAAAGGAATGTTTCGTATGGAATGGCTCTCGTCGCTTCAGAGGTCACAGATTGTGAGAATTGTATGGATATTTTGCCCTGGCCATGTGGGGGTATGGGGGAATGAACAGGCTGATAGGTTAGCAGGGAATGCACCTCTTGGTGGTAGTTTGCCTATGGACAAGGGGGAGGTGGTCATGCAAAAAAAAAAAAGACAGATTATGACAGATCCTATACTTAACATATGAACAGCTAAACCCTTTGACAATGCACACAGATTCCTTTCTTGGAGACAGCAGCACTGCAAGTTGATGTCTGAAAGTGTACGAAGAAGAATTACAACAGATAGGAGAGAATAGTGCCATTACATGCACCAATGATTTTATTGTACATGATAGGTCAGGATGGAGATAATCGCTGAGTACAGTGGCATACACATATGTCACTATAAAGTCCACTATGATCATGGAGGTGAAGAGAGCCAATGCAGTTCTTTTAAGGATTCCTGTAACTCCATACACAATTGTTGAAAAGGAGACGTCTGTGAATAATACTGAGCGTTATTCACTGTTGTCTGTGAATATACTGAGCGTTATTCACAGGTGCCTGTGAATAATACTGAGTGTCATTCGCAGACGCGACACTGACTTTGAAAATGGTACTTTCTTGCTCTTGATTCTGCCTACCTGTACTCGGGCTCTTCTATTGTGCAAGTATGCTTTCGCCAATCTTCTTCCGTTGACTTCTATTCATTCATGTTAAACAAAGACATCTATTGAATCTAACGATTCCGACACTCGATCACTCCATCGCTGCAGCCCCCCCCCCCCCCCCCCCCCACCCACCCGCAGCTTCCACAGATCCATAGAGCACATTTTATTCACAAAGTTTGAGTTTCTCAGTTCTATATGTTAGTTCGTAATGTTTGATATTGTTTATTCAAAATTTCATGAAAAAAAATTAAAAAGAAATTGCCGGCGGGGAATCGAACCCCAGTCTCCCACATGACAGGTGGAGATACTTACCACTATACTAAAGATGACACGATAATAGTTCTACAAAAATTAATAATATGGTAAAACGTAGGTCAGGTGATCACGTTACTGACTGCATCTGTGAATAACGCTCAGTATTATTCACAGATGTCTGTGAATAATCACTTAATTGTTGAAATTGTAACAACTCTCAAGATATGCTATGCTAAACAGGGATAACAGCAAGAGGGTGGACTTCATTGAAACAAATTCTATCACACATACATTGTTCTCAAAGGCATTTGTCAGCATAGCTGAAAAAATGAGGCTAAACAGTGTTGGTGCCAGGATACATCCTTGCTTCACTCCATTGGTGACAGGAAAGGGCTTAGACAGTTCACCATTTTCATGTATTCTTGCCTCCATACCATCACGAAATAGCCGGCTATTACTAGCCACAATAACACAATTAACAAAGTTCAATTTAATATATAAACATTTTGAGAAAGTTTTGTATTAATATGTATGAAAACAAATGGCCTAAATAATTTATATGTTTAATATGGGCAAATGGAGCGTGCATTAACATCACATCCAGGTTACACTGTATGCACAAATAAGTAACATCATTTCAAGTGTTTCAAATAAATAAAATGAAATGCACAAAACTCACCCAGACAGATGCCTATACACGAGGAATATAACAACTGCTGTCGCAAACAAAGCAAATATAACTGGTTTATTGACATGTAAGCCGCTGGGTCTCATGACTTTCCTTGGTTCCACTACTGACTTTCCAAATGATGATGGTCACCAGATGAGAAAGACCTGTAGGTCACAAACATGTAGAGGTTGCTAAAGTAATGTGTAGTGTGTATTCCACAGCAGAGCAAGCATGACAGAAGACTTCTGAACATCTGAAGAGGTCTCCTCTCGCTGAATATTTCAGCCTGTTTACCTTCCTTACACTCTGAGGGCGCAGACCCCCTGGGCTATGACTTCCAGGCATCTTTCTCTTGTTGTATGTTTGCACATCCACCTTAGAGATGTTTCATGTGTCACATTTATGGCAACAGTTTGCAGTTTGTGAGGCATGGTGTGTGGAGTTCAGGATATTTTGGCAGTAACTAACTTGTTTGTTACACTGTATACTGCTGCTGACACTATCCTTCTTATAAAGATAACTGGCTATACAACTACAGGAACTGGGTCTTCTGTAAATAAGATTTTGCTATTCACCTGCCTGAGGAAAACATATATACACACATATACATACCACTTAGCCAGTAATCTATACCACGTTGATGAAAGCTGAGTAAGCAGAGGAATGTGTCATAGATGACCAACAAACACAAAATCAAGTCCTGTAGCAAGAACCTGCTGTAGCTATGTGAACTGTTGGGACCATCCCATTGTTTAGGCCTGAGTACATGGAGAAATAGGTGATCAGTCTTTCCCTTCCATAATGAACGAGATCAGACAATAAACCTTTGTCCGAGCGTGCTCATGTCAGTATAACATCCTAATCATTATGCCAACCCACCCGCTATAGATGACAAGGATAGAAACAATTTCTTCCATGCTAAAGAGTTGGAGGTCTACCTGGTGGAGTGGTCAAGCCACCCGCTATAGATGACAAGGACGGGAACAATTTCTTCCATGCCCCACAGTCGGAGGTTTCCCTGGTGGAGTGGTCAAGCCACCCGCTATAGATGACAAGGACGGGAACAATTTCTTCCATGCCCCACAGTCGGAGGTCTCCCTGGTGGAGTGGTCAAGCCACCCGCTATAGATGACAAGGACAGGAACAATTTCTTCCATGCCCCACAGTCGGAGGTCTCCCTGGTGGAGTGGTCAAGCCACCCGCTATAGATGACAAGGACAGAAACAATTTCTTCCATGCCCCACAGTCGGAGGTCTCCCTGGTGAAGTGGTCAAGCCACCCGCTATAGATGACAAGGACAGAACAATTTCTTCCATACCCCACAGTCGGAGGTCTCTCTGGTGTAGTGGTCAAACTACCCGCTATAGATGACAAGGACGGGAACAATTTCTTCCATACCCCACAGTCGGAGGTCTCCCTGGTGTAGTGGTCAAACCACCCGCTATAGATGACAAGGACGGGAACAATTTCTTCCATACCCCACAGTCGGAGGTCTCCCTGGTGGAGTGGTCAAGCCACCCGCTATAGATGACAAGGACAGAAACAATTTCTTCCATGCCCCACAGTCGGAGGTCTCTCTGGTATAGTGGTCAAACCACCCGCTATAGATGACAAGGACGGGAACAATTTCTTCCATACCCCACAGTCGGAGGTCTCTCTGGTGTAGTGGTCAAACCACCCGCTATAGATGACAAGGACAGGAACAATTTCTTCCATACCCACAGTCGGAGGTCTCCCTGGTGTAGTGGTCAAACCACCCGCTATAGATGACAAGGACGGGAACAATTTCTTCCATACCCACAGTCGGAGGTCTCCCTGGTGTAGTGGTCAAACCACGCGCTATAGATGACAAGGACGGGAACAATTTCTTCCATACCCCACAGTCGGAGGTCTCCCTGGTGTAGTGGTCAAGCCACCTGCTATAGATGACAAGGACGGGAACAATTTCTTCCATACCCCACAGTCGGAGGTCTCCCTGGTAGAGTAGTCAAGCCACCTGCCTCGAGCTATCAAGGTCATGAGTTCATTTTCATTTTTTCATCATTCGATTCATGAGTACAGTGTTTACGGGGACCACTGACAGTCATTGCTGGAGATACTAAGTTCATGCACTGTGGGGCGCTATCAGCAGGCTGCTCTGTGGAAAGAAGAGTCAGCAATATGGGACAGAACCCAGTGCAATTAAGTTGTTTCTCTTGCATTTAACTTCTTTAACCATGCTGCCTGATTTCTAGCTTCAGACTATTTTCCAGATCAAATCTGTTGTTCATTGTGGATTCTACGTTGTACCCCATAAACATCCAATGTGGCCACACCTATACATTATCTTATGATCTTTCAGAAATGATCTTTCCTGTGCAGTTTATCATGAAAATGATGATACTGTGGTAACAATGCGGGCAATGGCAAACTAATAACTTGTTGACAACTTTATTTGGATATCTCAGATTTGTTAAATTAACAGAATTCATTCTTATTATTCTTATCTGGATTGCTTAACTGATTTACTGCCATGAGCCGATTAATCAGCTCATTTGAACTACCCTAACCTGCCAAGAGCCGACTGATCGGCTGAATGTTGACAGTGCGTTATTTATGTCATTTCCCGTATCTCCCGCAATTTGAGTGCCTGGAAAATGAAAATTTACACCGGAAAAAGATATGCCTTTTGAACAATATCAGACAAGAAGCATGGAGTAAACGTGTTTTGAGAAAAATAGCTTGTGAAACTTGTACTGCGTAAAAATTCTAAAACTGACAGCACATGCAGTAATGTGATTATTTAGTTAAATTATATAGCAGGTGGACATTATGGAAAACAAACCTAACAGTGACAGTTTGTCATCATATGATGGCACATGATGAATTATGTTTCCTCTAATGGGCCACACTTGTGCCCCAAAGTTTACTTTGCCTACCACAAATAAGCTGAGGAGTATTTAAACACTGAAAATAGTGTATATATTGGTTCTCATTCTAATGAGCACAAATCTGCCTCGTGGTTTCCTGGCTTTTACCATTTTGTATGAAAATTATGTGCTTCAAAATATAATGTTTTAATTGTGTTTTTATGGTGTTAAGGAGCAGTTCTTGTGATATTGGTGATGAAAAATGGTGTATTTATCATTATTCAGTAAATTTAATTGGATTATCATCAAAAGTTGAGAAGTAGTGCCTTGGTAAGTGGAAATTGTACATAATTTTCACCCGTCTTCAAATTTTTTAAAAACAAAATCTAACATTATTATTATGATATTTCTAACCTCTAGCAATAACAGCTAGAGTTTGGGTGTGGGTTTGTGGAAGGCAAGGGTACAGTAAATGCTGTGTATATACTGAGAAACATAATCGAACGTTCTATAGAAGTAAACAAAGATCTACACCTTTGCTTTATTGACTACACAAAGGCTTTTGATAAAGTGAGACATGTCAACATGATAAGGATGCTTGAAGATCTACAAATTGATGGAAAAGATCTTAGACTTGTAAAAAACATATATTGGAAACAACAAGCTGCCATAAGAGTTGATAATGAAGTAAGCCAATATCAGCCTATTAAAAGGGGTGTGAGACAGGGATGTGTAATGTCTCCAGATCTGTTTTCCCTGTACAGTGAAAGTATTTTCAGAAATATTGAAGATATGGAAGGAATCAACATTGGGGGACGATGCATCAATAACATTAGATATGCAGATGATACAGTCTTGATTGCAGACAATGAACAGGACCTGCAAAATTTAGTAGATGCGATTGTTACACACAGTGAACAACTAGGGTTAGAATTAAATTGTAAAAAGACACAGATTATGGTCGTCACTAGGAAGGACGAAATACCACAATGTAATATACAAGTAAATGGGAATATTCTTCAACAAGTGAGCAGGTACAATTATCTCGGAACAGTAATAACATCTGATGGGAGATGCCTTGAAGAGATTAGAACAAGAATCGCCTTGGCAAAAGTAGCCTTTAGCAAGATGAAAAACATATTGACCAATAAAAAGATGTCAATTGAAACGAGAAAAAGAGTGTTGAGATGCTACATTGAACCTGTACTTTTATATGGATGTGAAGCGTGGACAATGAGCAGTCAGGCTGAAAAACATCTGATGGCTGTAGAGATGTGGTTTCTGAGGAAAATGCAAAGAATACCATGGACAGCCAGAAAGACCAATGAACAAGTCCTTCAAGAAACAAATGAAGATCGTAAATTGATTAGAGAAATTAGACGTAGACAGTCAAAATTTTTTGGGCATGTTATGAGAAGAAATGGATTGGAAAATTTGGTGACAACTGGTAAGATCGAGGGGAACAGACCAAGGGGAAGACCTAGAAGCAAGTACCTGGATGGCTTGGCCTTGTGGCATGGTCGAGACAGAAACGCGGAGCTGATCCACGACTCTGGTGATCGAGTGAGATGGCAGAACATGACCGCCCACGCTTACCGGCATGGCACATGATGGATGGATAGAGCAATAACAGCAATACTGACGTGTTCCTTGTGAAATCTCCTTTAATTTGATATATAATAAATATATCTGCTACAATTTTAACTATTTTTACGACATTATTGTGACACACCCCTACTTCCCATTTTCTGCCATAAATTTTTGTTTGGTCCAAACCCACTTTTTGTTTGGCAGTGAATCAGTTGATTGTCTTAAGCCTGCAAACAAGTGAATCATACTGTCTCTTTCCAGAATGCCTATGGTAAAATTCTTGAGAAAGTTGTGACACTAAAGATAGTATCCCATTTTGAGAACACAATTTTTCCCGGGAAGGTTAACCCGGTCAACAAATGCCCGCAGAAGTCGGATGTGTGGGCCTAACGGCGCAAGAATGCAGCTCTGCTGTAAACAGGCACAAGCGCAATCACGTCTGGAAAAAAAAATAAATAAAAACTCCAGATGAACGCAGAAGAAGAAGAAGAAGAAGAAGAAGAAGAACACAATTTTTTCCCCTGATAACCTATTTAACTGTGACCGAGAAGAGTGTCAATGGAGACATGCTGCAATGTTTCCATGTGACATAAACGGCAGTTAGGAAAGTTATCAAGAAGCTATATACTGGACGAATGAGGCCAGTCCTGGAATACAGCATTGCAGTGTGGGCAAAAGCATCTAAGTCAAAATGACAAAATAAATAGTCTCAAATCAATGAATGTGGATCACAAATTGAGGCATGAAGACACCTTATAATGAAGTGGCAAAGATCACATGTCTGCAACCAATGCCAGACATAGCAGAGCTCATTAACAAGCAAAAAACTTTAAAAGACTCACAGATCACCCCATGTACCATAGGTTTAATGATGTTGAAAGGGGAAGATTAAAGAGAAGCACCGATGGGTCAGTGGTGAGAAACAGACGTGGTGGCTGGGGCAAGTAGGTTGCTGACAAAAGGCTAATGGATGAATCTTGAAAAAGGAGAGTCTGGCATATGAGACTACGACCTCCAGCATGAGAATGGAGGTGGAGGCAGTAACAGCGGCATTCCGGTGGCTAGAGGAGACCACTGCAACACACGTATTCATTACGGATTCAAAGAGTATGCTTAGTAAGGTGGAGAAAGGAATGTTTCGTATGGAATGGCTCTCGTCGCTTCAGAGGTCACAGATTGTGAGAATTGTATGGATATTTTGCCCTGGCCATGTGGGGGTATGGGGGAATGAACAGGCTGATAGGTTAGCAGGGAATGCACCTCTTGGTGGTAGTTTGCCTATGGACAAGGGGGAGGTGGTCATGCAAAAAAAAAAAAGACAGATTATGACAGATCCTATACTTAACATATGAACAGCTAAACCCTTTGACAATGCACACAGATTCCTTTCTTGGAGACAGCAGCACTGCAAGTTAATGTCTGAAAGTGTACGAAGAAGAATTACAACAGATAGGAGAGAATAGTGCCATTACATGCACCAATGATTTTATTGTACATGATAGGTCAGGATGGAGATAATCGCTGAGTACAGTGGATACACATATGTCACTATAAAGTCCACTATGATCATGGAGGTGAAGAGAGCCAATGCAGTTCTTTTAAGGATTCCTGTAACTCCATACACAATTGTTGAAAAGGAGAGATTATTCACAGGCGTCTGTGAATAATACTGAGCGTTATTCACTGTTGTCTGTGAATATACTGAGCGTTATTCACAGGTGCCTGTGAATAATACTGAGTGTCATTCGCAGACGCGACACTGACTTTGAAAATGGTACTTTCTTGCTCTTGATTCTGCCTACCTGTACTCGGGCTCTTTTATTGTGCAAGTATGCTTTCGCCAATCTTCTTCCGTTGACTTCTATTCATTCATGTTAAACAAAGACATCTATTGAATCTAACGATTCCGACACTCGATCACTCCATCGCTGCAGCCCCCCCCCCCCCCCCCACCCCCCCCCCCCCCCCCCCCACCCCCCCCACCCACCCGCAGCTTCCACAGATCCATAGGAGCACATTTTATTCACAAAGTTTGAGTTTCTCAGTTCTATATGTTAGTTCGTAATGTTTGATATTGTTTATTCAAAATTTCATGAAAAAAAATGAAAAAGAAATTGCCGGCGGGGAATCGAACCCCAGTCTCCCACATGACAGGTGGAGATACTTACCACTATACACGATAATAGTTCTACAAAAATTAATAATATGGTAAAACGTAGGTCAGGTGATCACGTTACTGACTGCATCTGTGAATAACGCTCAGTATTATTCACAGATGTCTGTGAATAATCACTTAATTGTTGAAATTGTAACAACTCTCAAGATATGATATGCTAAACAGGGATTACAGCAAGAGGGTGGACTTCATTGAAACAAATTCTATCACACATACATAGCTCCATATTTTGTCTGCACTGCAGTCTGCTGAAAGCACCAAAAGCACCGCACAGAGCATGGACTATGTAGGTCTAGCGCCTGCCTCCAGGGGTCTCCGGGGGGAAAATGGCAGTAGTGAACCAGATCACATCGAAAAAGAACCCAAGACTTCATTCAAGGTGGGATGCAGGCAGCTTGACCACTTCACCGAGAAGTCCCAATCTCAAGCTATGCTTCACAAGGTCAGTCAGTGAGTGGCTATGGCATAAGGAAGTGTCTATACCGAGATATCTCGGAATAGACAGAGTAGTTTATTCCGCGATAGCTCGGAATAGCTCGAGATATCTCGGTATAAACTCTCCCATGGCATAAACCATAAACAATTAAATAATAATATTAATTAATAATGGATGTATTGATGTAATCTGTGCACCATCCTATGGATCAAGTAAGTTCAAGTTTAAAAAAAAACTACTTAGAAGTACTTCACTTACAATATACACTTCTTACAGTTGTTTTTTAACACCCGAGACTGATGATTGATGATGATGATTTAGGGGGGAAACTGAGCAGTCATTGATGTGTCAGTTCTCAGTTAATGGCGATTTTAGTTAATCTGTCAGATGCTATCTGCAGTTTTCTAGATTATATGCAATTTAATGATAAAACGTGCTGTCATCAAACTGTAACTGTAACGTACCTGTGATTTAAGTTAATGGCCACGTCACGACGACAGTCGACATTGTTTATGTTTCCATCCAACAAATAGCTTCAAGGGGCGCTATGCGGATTCATTAACGAACAGTCTGGTAAGTACTATCTCCCCTCGCAGGTTTCTCAACCAGCGAGATCTACGATTACTTTGTGTTATTTTATACTGTTTAGATCCATCCATCAGATGTTATAACTCTTCCAAGAGAGTTGTGTTGATTCACTTGTTTAAGAATGTTCCCATTTACTTGGATGTTGCATTATAGAATTTAATGTTGTCTTACAATTTAATTTAATTAAATGCGAGATTTAAACAAAGGCAGCAAAAGAGACTGCACACAATACAATAGCCTACAGAGGCATTTCACTGTTGAGTCATACTGAGAAAATATTTTGCAAAATTCTTGAGAAAAGATTACGAACTATTATAGAACCCCAGCTAAGCGAAACACAACTTGGATTTTGGAAGGAAAAAAAAAACAAAGGATGCACAGATGCCATTTTTGCTCTTAGACAACTTATAGAAAAATCAATCGAATTCAATGAAACACTCTATATATGTCTACTACTTAGCCTTTGTCGACCAATAAAAGGCATTTGATACAGTAGATAGAAACAAGCTGTGGGAAATCCTTAAACAATATGGAGTGAGTACACATCTAGTGAACCTATGTAGAAGCTTATACAACAACAGTGAATGCATAGTGAGAGCAACTGGATGACACTCAGAACCCTTCACCATAAGATCCGGAGTAAGATAAGGTTGTGTCCTGTCCCCTCTCTTGTTCATCTTATATATAAAAAAGGATGTGTGTGGGTGTGTATGTCCTTTATGCGTTCGCGAACGGTCCATCCGATTGAGATGAAATTTTCTACACGACTTCCTCCCATTCCCGCGCTGCCAACTGTCACATTTTTTTAGTGTGAAATCGACTGCTTACTTAATATTATTTAATTTTTCATTTTTCATTATAATTTCAATATAGCAAGGGGACTTAACTCTGTAATTGTTATTTCACGGGGCATAACTTTTAATAACTTTTCTGTATACCTTATAGTCATATTGTTGCATGGTTTTCAAAGATTTATAAACTCTTTGTCTATAGTTATTTACCGGCATAAGAGTTATAATAAATAATGATATAATCTTTAAGGCATTTTCAAAGTTTTCATAAAAATAATGCATAATGCATAACATTGTAACTCATCTTTTTATGCTTAAAGAAGTTATCTACAGTCATGTTGGTGATTAAAAACAGTTTTCATTAAAAATAATGGATGGTGTGTGGAAGGACATTCTTTTAAGTTATTTTTTTTTTTGTTGTTGTATGAATTTAATGAGACGCTCCCAGCCAGGAGCTGGGGGAAGCCACGCCGGGTCAGATAGATAGACAGACAGATAGTCGGGAACGGGAGCTTATATGACTACTTATATGAATTAAATGAGATGCTCTCCATCTTTTCGCTGCAGTTATCTACAGGCATATGCGTTATAATCCTCCTCCTCCTCCTCTCCCCTCCTCCTCCTACCCTCTTCCTCCTCTTCCTCCTCCTCCTCCATCCTCCTCCCTCTTCCACCTCCTCCTCCCTCCTCCACCCTCTTCTTCCTCCTCCCTCCTCCTCGCTCTCCTCCTTCCTCCTCCTCCTCCCTCTTCCTCCTAATCACTCCTCTTCCTTCCTCCTCCCTCCCTCCTCCTCCCTCCCTCCTCCTCCTCCCTCCTCATCCCCCTCCTCCCCCTCATCCCTCCTTCTCCCTCCTCCTCCTTCTCCTCCCTCTTCCTCCCTCCTCCTTCTCCCTCTTCCTCCTCCCTCCTGCTCCCTCCTCCTCCCTCATTCTCCTCCCTCCTCCTCCTGCGTTCTCCTTCTCCTGCGTTCTACCTCCTCCTCCCTCTTCCTCCTCCCTCTTCCTCCTCCTCCCCCTCCTCCTCGCTCCTCCTCCCTCCTCCTCCCTCTTCCTCATCCTCCCCTCCTCCTCCTCCCTCCTCCTCCTCCCTCTCTCTCCTCCTCCCTCCTCCCTATCCTCCTCCCTCCTCTTCCTCCTGCGTTCTCCTCCTCTTCCTCCCTCCTCCTCCCTCTTCCTCCTCCCTCTTCCTCCTCCTCCCCCTTCTCCTCGCTCCTCCTCCCTCTTCCTCCTTCCCTCATCCATCCTCCTTCTCCCTCCTCCCTCCTCCTCCTCTCTCCTCCTCCTCCCTCATCCTCCTCCCTCCTCCTCCTCCCTCCTCCTCCTCCCTCTTCCTCCTCCTCCTACAGACAGACAGACAGACAGACAGACAGACAGTCGGGAACGGGAGCTTATATGACTACTTATATGAATTAAATGAGATGCTCCCCAACAGGGGTTGGGCGAAGTCGGGTCGGGTCAGACAGACAGACAGACAGACAGACAGTCGGGAACGGGAACTTATATGACTACTTATATGAATTAAATGAGATGCTCCCCATCAGGGTCTGGGCGAAGCCGGGTCAGACAGACAGACAGACAGTCGGGAACGGGAGCTTATATGACTACTTATATGAATTAAATGAGATGCTCCCCAACAGGGGTTGGGCGAAGTCGGGTCGGGTCAGACAGACAGACAGACAGACAGACAGACAGACAGTCGGGAACGGGAACTTATATGACTACTTATATGAATTAAATGAGATGATCCCCACCAGGGTCTGGGCGAAGCCGTGCCGGGTCAGCTAGTAACATATATAGACAACATATGTAAAGACACCAGCCAAACAGAGACCGCAAGAACACAGAAGAAGAACCATCTGCAAATCTAACCATTAGAGAACTCCTGTTTGCGGAGACCAAGCACTAATAGCAAAATCAGAAGCTGAATTACAAGACCACATGAATAGTCTAAACGAAATGTGTAGGGAACATAACATTAACATTTTGTTTTTTGGGGGGGTTCGCTTATCCTTTACATGACATTGCTGTCAACATCAGTATCTTTCAGCTGATTGTTGATTTCTTGGCAAGATTACGCTCAGTAGTTTGCCATTGCTTTCTCAGCGACCGGCTCACATACCCCTAAGTTACCGACGCGGAGATAACCGCTACCAATTCTCGCGCACGTCACGTTACTCACGGGATTACGGAGAACGTCGTGTAACTCCTAGATCAGTGAGACCAGCAGTTAGCACAAGTAAAACAGGGGTATTGACTATAACTATAACAAGTGTCAAGGGGCAGACACAGACTGCACGGTCTACCCCCACCGAGGGAGGGAGGACTTTAGAGTGGACAAGGTAACAGCGAAGGGACAAGCTTAAATCGGGGATAACGAACATGATCGAAAGAACGTCTCCACGGCAGGGGACAGACACCCGGAGTCATGACCCGGACGGGGCCGCCCCCAGAAAGTATTAAGAAATTAAAGGACCCGAAATGCTTGGGGAAGGGTTTTTGCTTCTGAAGATCTGAAGCCCCCTGTCGTGTTTGCTCCGCGTCGGAGTTCCTATGACTATAACTAAAGAAGAAAAGGCAACAACGATTCACCTATACGAACATCCCTTGAAACAAGTAAAGTGTTTCAAATACCTAGGAAGTATAATATCATCAAATGGCAAATCATAAGACGAGAAAATAGATGCAATAAGGCAAACCAACTCATTGGACAAATGGCACCAATACTAAAGAACAAACATGTATCAATAACTGCTAAGAAAGCATTTCACAACACAATCTTCCTACCAACTTTATGTTACCAATGCCAAACCTGGACAATGACAGAAAAGGAGAAAGGAAAAATCACAACAACAGAAATGAGATTCCTGAGAAGAATACACAATGTATCAAGAAGAGATAAGATCGGAAATGAAGAAATCAGGACTAACGTGGGGGTTATATCTGCACTATATTTTATTAGAAGGCAGCAAGTCAAATGGTTTGACCATGCAAGTAGGTTACCAACTAATAGTATACCACAACAAGCAATGATGTACAGACCAGAGGGAAGCAGAGGAAAAGGCCGACCACGTAAACGATGGACGCGGGGAATAACAGAGTCCATAAGCGGGCACTCTCTTGCTGTTTATACTTCACCTCGACACCGCACGGTACAAGAGGAACACGATGAGATGAGATGAAATGCGAGATTGGTTGAATTTTCACCGGTGGCATTGCCCATGTTATGAAATGATGGTGACGATTGTCATAATCTCCCCTGTAGATGTGCCGCGGCGTCATTACGGGCGCCAGGCGAATACCATTTACCTGTCACAGGTTCGCCTGTGAGCGGGACTAAGCAGACAGCGGTCAAGCCAGTACAGGCGTGAACGCACGAAGTTCCCGCCGGGACTCCATCCCACATGGCAAGTGCTCAGAGCGGGGAACGGCAGACAGGCTTGGGATCGCCGGACAGTACGGACGGGTTTCTTCTACTTCTTCGTTCATCCGGAGTTTTTTTTCTTCCGGATGTGATTGCGTTGTGCCTGTTTACAGCAGAGCTGCGTTCTTGCGCCGTTAGGGCGACACATCCGACTTCTGCGGGCATTTGTTGTCCGGGTTAACCTTCCCGGGGGTTTCTTAGGTCGTTTGACTCTCACTGTTGTGGTGTTATCCCCCATCCCAGCTGGTCCATATAGAACAGCCAAAGATCCTGGTCAGCCCTCAAGGGAAGGCAGGGGCAGACCATGGGCATTCCCCGCCATCCAAGGAGGCTTCCATACTTGCAGAGCCGATACATAGCGCTCTGGTACTGGGCTCACCCAAGGAATCGTCACGTCCTGCACATGGCTGCTTAGCCTCACTTCCGTATATTGGGCCTTCCGTTCACCATAGGCTGTTCTACCGGAAACCAGAAGTATGCAGTCTGCAGATGACATCCACACAGTGAGCTTTCGATTCGGACTTTCCATGTAATGGATTTGCTATCCAAGCAATATTCCATTTCGTGCCACTATGACACTTTTCCACCTTTTATGAAGTCCACACAGTGGGCTTTTGATTAGGACTTTCCACGTATTGGATTTGCTATCCAAGCAATATTCCATTTCATGCCACTAGGACACTTTTCCACCTTTTATGAAGCCCACACAATGGGCTTTTGATTCGGACTTTCCACGTAATGGATTTGCTATCCAAGCAATATTCCATTTCGTGCCACTAGAACACTTTTCCACCTTTTATGAAGCCCACACAGCAAGCTTTCGATTTGGACTTTCCACATAATGGATTTGCTATCCAAGCAATATTCCATTTCATGCCTCTGGGTCTTCATGCACCTTTAAATGTCAACCTGTATGCAGTTAAAGTAAGCTGCGGTCACTTGAGCTTGTTGATATCTCCATAGAGCTTGTCCTCAAATGAAGCAGGTGTGGGCCAAAATATCTTTCTCTGTTCTGCATACGTTGGGCAATCCTGCAGCAAATGTTTTGCTGTCATTTTTCCAGTTCTACAATTACATTCATCGGTATCTCCTATCTTTAGTTTATTGAACAAGTGGTATTTCAGCCTGTTATGTCCTGTGCGGAGTCTGAAGATTGCTACTTGTTCTCTTCGGTCGAGTTTGTAATATGCATCATCCTTCTGATGGCCTGGATGCTCTGATTCCCATTTGGTTCTATAAGTGCTTTTTATCAACCTCTTTGCCTCATTATAGGTTATGTCTATGTCAGGCTGTGGTAGTCGTTCCGCCCTCTTTTGCCAGTCTGTCAGCCTCTTCGTTTCCAGGTATACTGCAATGTGATGGGATCCACTGTATTACAACTTTCTTGGATTTCTGGCATAGACCATGGAGTGCTGCTCTTAGGTCAGTTAGTTATGTGCTGTTATTGCTCTTCAGTATTGAGACAGCTGACTTTGCATCTGTGAAGATAGCTATTTGCTTCTCTTTATTTTCCTCCATCAGGAGCATTTCTTCTGCAGTTTTCAAAGCCTCTACCTCCGCTTTGAAGTTACTTGAAAATTTTCCAGTTGCCATTGAATGTGTTTTTTTCACTCCAATTTTTAAATTTTGGAGAATTCCTCCTCCTCCATTCTCTATTGAATTTTGGCTGATCCATCTGTATATGCATGGGTCCAATTCCTGCGTGGGTAATGTTCTTTTATGTAGTTTAGGGTTATTTCTCTTCTTTCGGTTTCATGCTGAGTGTTCTTTTTCTCAATACCAGGAATGTTTTCTATCATCTCAGGCAGTTGCTGCTGTCTCCAAGCTGGGAACTTGTGTGCATTGTGTATGGGCTTGACTGTTGATATGTTAAGTATAGGATCTGCCCTAATCCTTCGTTTTGTAGTTTCTACGAAGTTGCTACGCTTCAGTCTTCCCTTTCCAAAACCATTAAATCTGTTGTACATAGGGTGGTCTGTCAATTTTCTAAATTTCTCTGCTTGTTGCTGGGCTCTGCTATCTCTTCTATCCTGCATTGGTTGTAAACAAGTGATCTTTTCTAGTTCATTAATAGGCGTTGTCTTCAGGCTTCCAGTTATGATTCGCATTCCTTGGTTTTGGACTCTACTTATTTTGTTAAAGTTTGACTTAGCTGCTGTTGCCCAAGCTGCAATGCCATATTCCAGTACTGGCCTCACCCGTCCAGTATATAACTTCTTGAGAACTTTCTCATCTGCTCCCCACGTTGTACCAGCAAGCTTTTCCATGATTGCCATTCTCTGCCTTGCTCTTGTTCGATTTTTCTCAACCTGTGTCTTCAATGTCAGGCGACGATCAAAGGTGACTCCTAGATAGTTTGGATTTTCTTCATGGCGCAATATTTTTCCATTCAATACCAGCTTAGGTTGCTGAGTTTTATTTGAGAGGGAGAACACTGTGCATGTTGTTTTCTCCTCACTTATCTTCACTAGCCATGATTTTGACCAGTCCTCTAGCGCTAATAAGGCTTGCTGTATTCTGCTGTTAGCTGTACTAATATATTCTTCAGATGTCCATATGGCTAGGTCATCTGCAAAGGAGGATGTGTGTATTCTGGCTGGAAAATTTTCTGTGATGTCATTTATATATGCTAGGAATAATGTTGGTGAAAGAACTCCTCCTTGGGGGACACCTTGCTCCAGCAGCATCATTTTGCTTGTTTGTCCTTGTACTTTGTCCTGGCAGTTCTGTTCTCAAGGTAGTGGCTGATCCATTTATAGATTTTTCCACAAACATGCATGTTTTGCAGTTTTACTTTCAGTCCTTCCTTCCATACTTTATCAAATGCTTTTTCTAAATCTATCCAGACTGCTAGTGTGTGCTTTTTCTCTTGGAAGGCATCCTCTATTTCCTGAGCTATATAGGTTATTTGATCTTCAGTGGATCTTTACTTTCTGAATCCTGCTTGGTGTGGTGTTAAGAGTTTGTTTTCTTCCAGATGCCATGTTAGCCTGCCATTGATAATGCGTTCCATTAATTTTCCTACACAGCTAAGTAGACTGATAGGTCGATAGCCATTTGGTTCTTCCAGGTCTTTTCCTTTCTTTGGGACTGGTATTAGTATAGCTTCCTTCCATGCCTGTGGGACTATTCCTCTCTTCCAGCTGTTATTTAGGACTGCTAGTAGTTTCTTCTTTGCCTTGTTGCCTAGTCCTATTAGCATTTCATTTGTGATTCCATCCTTTCCTGGTGATTTCTTCTTTTTTAGGGTATTCATTGCCTGTTCCATTTCTTCCATTGTTAGATTTGCCATCATATATTCTGCTGCTGTCTCTGTATTTCTATGATGTATCTGTTTGTCTTTGATTGCTTTCTTCTGTTCGGTTGTAATATCAATGTGGTTTGCATTTGCATAGTGTTCCATTAGTGCATTTGCAGCCTTTTTTCCTGTAAGCAAGGCATTTCCTTGTTTAATTGTTATTTGTTTGTTTCTAGGTCCTTCATTGTTCATGGCTTTCACTAGTTTCCATAGTTTGTTTCCATCCCTGTCAAAATTCAGGTTTTCTGTTTTTTCTCTCCAACAATCTCTTGTTGTTTGATTTACTGTTCTTTTATATTTTGCTGAGATGGCTTTGAGAGAGATATTCGCTTCAATTGTTTGTTCTCTCTCTGCTGTCTTCCTGGCATCTTCAACTTTGTCCTCCAAACTTTGTAGTTCTTCAGTCCAGTATGGTTTGTAATTTTTCCTCGCTCCTCTAGGAATGGACTCAGTGGCTGCCTGTATTATCGCTCTGTTTAGACTTTCCACCATTTGCTTTATGTTGCCATATCGTGTATTTATGTTTTCACAATATTTGTCTGTTAGTATGGCAAATCTGTCCCAATCTGCTCGTTTGTAATTCCAGCGGGGCAAGGGTTTTTGCTCCTGTGGAACATACTCCATATTCATTACAAGCTTGATTGGTCTGTGGTCACTACCTGCTAATTGGTCCAGCACATGGCGATCGATTTTGTGGAGGATGTCTCCTGTGCAGAAAGCTAAGTCTGGAGTAGAAGTGGTAAGCCATCTTCTGGAGTAGAAGCTCGGTGTGTCATCCGCTTTGTTGAGTAGATGGAGATTTGAGTCTATTTCCCAGTCCTCCAATTCATCTCCTCTTTTGTCAGTATCTGGGTATCCCCATCTTTCTGAACGGCTATTAAAGTCTCCGACAATAATGCAGTTTGTGTCAGTTATTTCATGTTTGAGAGTGTAAGGTCCTTATCTGCTGGGCTATACAGATTGTAGATTCTTATTTTCACGTCCTTTATCATTATATCAACATCTAGAATTTCTGTTTGGTTGTCAGAGATCACAGATACTTCGCTGCAAGGTATTGTATTTCGTGTAAGTATTAGAACTCCTCCTTTATGTCCTTCGCGGTCGAAACGTGTGGCCTGATATCCTCTGACTGAAAATTTGCGATTGGCATTGAGGTGTGTCTCTTGAATGCATGCCACATCTATTCTATCTTTATGAAGACGCTGTGTCAGGGATTCTTTCTTGTTATAAACTCCTTCGGCATTCCACTGTAGTATGTTGAGTGTCCTTGGTATTTGGTCAATAGCTCTTAACCTACTCCTCTGTGCCTTGACTCCACAGCACAGGGGAAGGTGACCACCAGTAGTCATGGGTGGACCCCCTCGAGGCAGGGGGCCCGGCACTATCACCGCCTGATGGGACTTCACGGGATTAGCACCATAACGATTAATTTTCATCTGTGGCATCATGAAATGATAAAGTTACGTTGCACTTCTTTGTCAAGCTTGTGGCTCAGTACATCCGATTTCGACAAGCACTTTTCGGGATACTTTCCTTAGCCTTTGACTGTCCCCAGTCTACCTACAAGGCAGCAGGTTTGTGCGTCACTTCGTCTGGTCCCTCTCCCTTGACCTGTCCGACATGGGTGACCCTACCAGTAGCAGTGCTACCGTCGGCATAGCTCTTGGGGTCATTGGAACGTGCAAGCCCCTCTACCTCGTCAAGGTGGACGCACGGCAGAGGGGTACGGACGGGTTTGAGAGAGCTTGTGTGACTGCTGTGTCCGAATGCCGATTGATAGTAACTCTTGTGAGAGAATAGGAGACTGTGCGGCTGTGGTATAGGTCTGTGAGTGTATCCATTGTGTTGATTCATTGACTAATTGTATTGTGATATCGATATTGTAATGGCGAGATGCCTGATCTGATTGTATCGTGTGAGAAGTGTAAATAAAGTGTTTAACTTAGTGGTGCAGTGTGTCACGTCAAATCATTCCGTGACTGTGTTTGTCTCACATGTGTTAGGTCATACGAGCCTTATTAATTGTTATATGTAAGAACCTGACAACGATAGGTAAAGGAGACATATGATGATGGTGATGATGATGATGATGATGATGATGATGATGATGATGATGATGATGATGACGACGACGACGAATAGGACATGTCAAGCGTGAAAAGCATAAAAGCAGCTAGCCGACGAGAACACGTGAGGCCTGTTCGAAACAATAACATCAATACGAGTAGATGTGTGTGCAGTTGAGAATTGCATGCGATGATCGTAATTCATCTTTGTGTAGCACTAATGTAAAGAAAAATTAATGTACTGTATTAGAAAGAACCTAGAGGAAGAGCTGGCTTCCGCTGGGAGCATGCAGGGGCTTGGATCCGCAAGCCGTTAACGGAGACAAAGAAGGTATCACGCAACAACGACGACTACTGGCAGGGCATAGTTAGCCACCAAGGCAGAGGAGATGACTGCGGCCAACTGCATGGGGGGGGGGGGGGGGGGGCTGGCTTTCCCATGGTCAGTCACGGTGTAGCGTCAACGCTGGTATGTGCACCGAATGTCCAATGTTCGCCTCCCCCTCCCCGAGGATGGGGTGGCTTCTGGGCAGACACGCTGAGACTGAGTGATATCGACAAAAGAAACGTCTCGATAAATATGCAGACAGAATAAAAACGCCCGGTAGTCAAGACCTGGACGGGCCCGTCCTCTGAGAGTGTTGCTTGCTTGCTTGTGTTCGCTGGCTGTGAACTCCAGCGTGAAGTCCTGTATGTCGGATGAATACATCAGTGTGATGTCATACAGGACCTGAGGTTTGCGTGAGTATCCGTTGTCCCATGTCTGGCTTATTGGTGTGCAGACTGGTGGTTCCTCGCCATGCAGGCAGATACCCTCCGGCTTCGGAAGAATCATTGATCCTGCTGATGTTAGCCAGGTCCCCGAAGGGACCTGTTGCCCAGGACGCACGGCTTTGACGTGTCAGCAGGTCTTGGCCAGTATAGATCCCGGCCCTGGTGCCTTGGAAACACCTCTGCGTCCTCCCTGAGAGTGTAAAGAAGGTAAGGGGGTATTCGGCAAAGGGGAGGGGGAGGGGGGGAGAGAGAATATTTCTGATTCGCAGAAACCTGTCGTGCTTGCTTCCCGGCGGAATATTTACCTCTTAGTCACCTGGTCCAACACGAGATCTATGTACAGTGCACAAGCAGAGTCGCATACGACACCAGGATTAATAGATAGGAAATCTACAGATCGCAGAACATGTGAATATTTATATTGTGTTAACTCACGGAATGACAGTGGCGGCCAATTTGTTACATCTGACATGTTAATGTGTTGACTCAGCATTGAGTAGAGGATTGCAGGATATGTTAATCATAACCCATCACTTGATCAGTGATTGATGCATTAGTGCACCTGACAGTGGGAATTGTTTGAGTTAGGATGCAATAAAAAGGACTCCGTAGCAATAATTATATATCATACATTAACGTATGATTACGTATCAAGAAGAGATAAGATCAGAAATGAAGAAATCAGGACTAAAGATTTTATTAGAAAGCAGCAAGTCAAATGGTTTGGCCATGCAAGTAGGTTACCAGTCAAAAGCATGCCACAACAAGCAATGATGTACAGACCAGATGGAAACAGAGGAAGAGGCCGACCACGTAAACGTTGGACGGAGGGAATAGCAGAATCCATGGGAATGTCGATATGTGAAGCCCATAATCGGGCACTCTCACGAAGTTTATACTTCACCTCGACACCGCAAGGTGCAAGAGAAACATGGTGAGATAAGATGAGATGAGAACGTATGATTTATATAAATTATATAAAAAGGGGCATCAGATATGTCTGCCCAGAAACGAGGGCATCGTTTAAGCTTTGGCGTGGTAATATTGCAAAATGTAAAACTGGATCGGACACTGCCAAGTTGAAGAAATAGAACGGTGACCACCGGTGCGAATGTCACCTGGTTCCCAGGATCTAGGATTGTGTGTGTAAGCCTTAGTGTAAGCACACTGTACGCAGACGTTTATTTGTGCTATGATAATTTATTCATGATTCGTCTTATTTCTAGTCTGTTTCACGATTAAATCGGCAGCAAAGGGGTCGGCGTGTCTCTGCTCCTGATGGTATCAATCATATGTGTATTGTTTACCTTCAGACACAGCGGCCTTGTTGTAATGTGTGTGAATTGTCACAATTATTGTGAAGATCATTGTTAGTATGAACATTATTGTTGCTGAGAGATTCTTCTGCTTTCGTCCTTAACACGTACTATCTCAACAAGGACACCAGCATTCTACATACTTTCACATCATCATGCAACTGTTCTAATTCACAACTTCAGTACGTTTTATATAGTTTACGAGCTCCACTTGGAACTGTTCTTGTGCTGTCTGTAGTAGCATTTCCCAAACTGTATTATTATACTACTTTATTATGTCTTTATTTATGTACAGATATCAGTACACTAGTGCGATGTTTGAACATTGCCAAGTCTACTTTCCTGTAGTTCCACTTCTAGAGGGTGTTGCTTTCACTTACAAGCTCAGTTTCTACAGTTAGAAAGACTGGCCGATGGTCAATGCTACGAAGTTGTTTCCCAATAATTCGTGTGATGTTCCACTCCAGGTCTGATGAATGAAAAGCCAGGCCAGGTGTAATTGTAATGTGCCATGATCTCGAGTAGAAGGTATGTGGGTCAGTCATCTTGTTAATCAAAATGAATCTATTCTCATCCTGCCAGTCTTCCAGTCTCCTCTCTCGTCTATGTGATCATAGCCCCAGCTCTGCGAGTGGCTGTTGAAATCACCACACACAATCATTTTTTCCCCTTTTAATGATAGTATTTCCAGTGGGCGGTCATTTGGACAGTAGTAATTCATCAGATGCAGATCTGTATTGTTTGTCTTGTGTCTATGTACCTGATACTCGGCCCCTTCCATGTAAACTTTAATTTGGGAAGCAATAATGCTATTTTTTTTTTTTTACAAGGGTCACAATCCCACCTTTTCGCCTGTCCTTTCGGTCAGATCAGTAACAATAGTCGGCTCTGGTTTTGAAGGCCGTTTTCATTGAGGTGAGTTTCTTGCAAGCAACATAAATTTATTTGTTCTTGGTTCAAGATGCTTTCTAGCTCTATTTTTGTTGTTGCTGACTCCCTCCGCATTCATGTACATTATTTTCAGTCTTTGTTTGGTATGGTCAGACTGCTCTATTCTCTGGTCCCCTGGCTCCACCGGACATCTGAGAAGGGCCTCCAGTCGAGGCATAGGATCCGGCACTGCACCTACCTGGGGGTCCATAGCAGGGCTGAGCACCATAACGTTATGCAGTAATTGACATATTTCTGAACCATTTACTGCTTATCCTTGTCCCAGTTATCATTGCGCTTGCTCCACAGCCAGCACAAGTCCTTCTCCACTGCCTATCTCAGTCTTTTAAGTGATGGCTCTGTGGCTCTGTATGAAACTAAGTAACTGCTGTTTCAAAATAACAACTATTTGAAACCAGGTAGCTGTATCATGAATTGTACTAAGAAATGTTAAACAAAGAGCAAATAAGCAAACAATCGTATTTGTATGGAAAAGATAACACAAGAGTTCTTTATCTATCAAAAACAGGACTTAAAATTAACACTACCATAATTAGGTTACAGACAATACTAATAAAATAATTATCCGTATTTTTTTTCGGATGTGACTGCGTTGTGCCTGTTTACAGCAGAGCTGCGTTCTTGCGCCGTTAGGCCGACACATCCGACTTCTGCGGCAAATTTGATTTATAACAGCAGTAAATATCATAGTAATTCAGATTTTATGGTAATGAATACTATAAATCAGGCGACCCAGCTCAAAATAGGAGCCAGGAAATGTTCTGGGTCCTTTACTTTCCTCGTTTATATTATAAAAGTTAACTACAGTATAAAGTAATAAACTCAATTTGAGAAAACGACAGAAGGGGAGTCATGTCTTAAGTTTTAATTTACAATACTGCAATAAATGCAGGCTAATCAACACACAGGTGCAGTAATTATAGATAAGTCAACTCGTACACATATTAAGAGCCAAGAAAATTATCTTCTGTTCATGAAATGAACTTACAATATCTTTTTTGTTCGCATATCCTTTACAGGACATCGCTATCAACATCAACATCTTTCAGCTTGATTATTTATTGATTTCATGGCAAGATTACGCTCAGTAATTTGCCATTGCATTCTGAGCGACCGGCTCACATAACCTGTAATTTACAGACGTGGAGAGAACCGCTATCGATTCTCGTGCACGTCACGTTACTCACGGGAGTATACGGGATTACGGAGAAAGTTGTCATAGTTTCCATTAATTTGAAATTAATGCTCCAATGAATTTGGTTAAACAATTTGCAAAAAAAAAAACCATTATGCCACAAGGTGCACATGGGGTACCAATACCATCAATCTATTGACGAAGCCGAACTGGAGATAGTAGACCATTTCAGAGGTAAATAGTAAATTATCCCTAGATCAGGAAATCAACATCAGGATTGGTAAGACAGCAACAACAATGAACAGGTTAAAAAAAAAAGAGTCTGGGAGAACAGGAAACTTACTGCCAAAACAAAAGTCCTTGTCTATCAAGCCTGCGTCCTTAGTACTCTTTTTTATGGCAGTGAAGCCTGGTCAACTTAGTACTCTTTTTTATGGCAGTGAAGCCTGGTCAACTTAGTACTCTTTTTTATGGCAGTAAAGCCTGGTCAACTTACTCACACCAAGAGAAACGTTTAAACAGCTTTCATATGCGGTGTCTGCGAAGACTACTTGGTATTAAGTGGCATGACAAAATCACAAATATTGGAAAATACAGGTTATGTGAGCGGTTTGTTCACTGCTCAGTCTTCGTAGACTTAAATGGATATGACACATTAGAGGATGGATGATGGTAGAATACCATAGGACATCTTTTTTGATGAATTACAGATTGGTAAAAGATCTCTGTGTCAGCCTCTACTACGATACAAAGATGTCTGTAAGCAGGACATGGTTGATACAGGCATTGATACTGCACATTGGGAGCAAGTCATGGCTGAACGTGTTGCATGGAGGGCATATATCATTCAGAAATGGAATAAAGACAAAGAGAAAATTATTGCAGATAAGTCACACACTGAGCGTGTGAGATGTAAGATGGTGCATGATGGTGAAATGACCCTGTGTTCACATGAATCCATTGTGGACGAACATTTAGAGCACGAAATGGTATGATCAGTCATATTCGCAACCACCATGGTTTGTAGTTATTATGCCTTTTTGAAGCACAATGTAACAACATATCCTCTGTTAAGACCGCAAAGTGCTAATTAATTAATTTGAAATGAACATTATGGCACAATTTATTTCTGAAAACAAAACCAACATGAGGAAAGGGTCGCTGGGAGAAAAATAAATGAACTAGAGTCAAATGAACAGAGTTAAACTAATGCTACTAGTAGTACTAGTGCTGCTATTACAGCATTTATACCATTGCTGGTGTCTGTTGGTGGATTTCCAGGCTGTGGGGTAATGTCACTGGCCCAAGCAATCGCGGTATATGGCCTAGGATTATACATTCGCCTCCAATAGACGTCCTCCTACAAATAATTCAGATTTACAACATACGTCCTCTT
Source organism: Cepaea nemoralis (assembly GCA_014155875.1). Classification (NCBI taxonomy): domain Eukaryota; kingdom Metazoa; phylum Mollusca; class Gastropoda; order Stylommatophora; family Helicidae; genus Cepaea; species Cepaea nemoralis. The sequence goes on along the minus strand of JACEFZ010027287.1, from coordinate 13,207 downwards.
CCAAACAATTATATAATTCAAACTTACAACAGACATCCTCCAAATAATTCACATTTACAACAGACGTTCTCCTCCAAATAATTCACACTTTTAAGTAGACACACTCTTTAAAATAATTCAAACTTACAACAAACGCCCTCCTTCAAATAATTCAAACTTACAGCAGACATCTTCCTTCAAGTAATTCACACTTACAACAAACGCCCTCCTTCAAATAATTCAAACTGCAAATAAGCAAATGTTTTGTGAACTTCACACACAGTGCAAGGTAGATATGGGACGCTGGCTCCTCCTTACTGGATTAGTTCTGCTGGCATGTCTTCCTCAAATAAAGGTTCCGATGTCCTCATCAATTTCATATATGTTATCTGGGCTGCTTGTCATGTCTTCATAAATTTCTCCACAGTATACTTTCTTTCTAGTATACTACTAAAGTGTTACCATTCCTATCATTTATTAATGTAATTGTGGTCTGTATTCACCTGTTAATGTTATTATTTCCTTAAACAAGTCTCTATATTTTCCTTGCAACTGGAAATGCTTTATTTTATTATAAAGTACCAACTGCTTTGTGACTTCTTTGATGGCTCTACTGAGATTTCTTGTGTAGTTTTTGCAGTTGAGGTTACTTTGTCCTATGCCTGATTGCTTTATTTTCTCCTTTCTTCGATTATCCTAAACGTTTCCTCTAATATATTTCTGCTTCTCATACTTTTTCTTAGGAATCATGTTTTGTGCTGAGATGAGAATGTCTCTCACTTGTGTGGCTAACTCAACAGGCGTCATGTCTTCCTGTACTGCCATCAACACCTCAAATCCAATTGTATTGACAAATATTTTTAAGCACAAATATGTCTTTAAATGAAGGAAACTGTAACAGTAAGGGAGCATTGAGTATTGGGGTATTATTAGGATCTAGTGGGAAACAGCTACAGCACGATTGAGCATTGAGACTGAAAGAGAGGGGAGATGCTCAATCGTGACGTAGTGGGTTGTCTGGGGGCAGTTTACATCCCGGCTCAGATGGAAGAAGGAGCCATGTTGTCACCATCAAGATAATAAACGAATATTTGTAAACTGAATCCACGTCTTGTTAGTCTCTGTACACTGTTACAGGACTAATAAATGGTGCCGCTTAACCAAGGATACTGGACTGGACTTTGCCGTCGCGGACGCAATCCGAAGTACTAATAAACCATCAAAAGATCCAGACCAGACTACCTTTTGAGGCCTGTATTTAGAACAAACGTTTTCTCGAATCAGTTTTTAGACGGAGCTACTGTCTGTTGGAGGTTTTTGTAAAAGTCGGGAGCCGCTTGTTATTGTGCTCTGGGTGACCGAACTATGGTTGATATCCTCCTGTGAGTTTGGACTGCCGTTGCTTTAACCTGGCTGCTCTGAAGGTCACTTGCTTGTTAACGGACTGAGTAAATTTTTTCAGCTCTCAAATTCTAAGAAAATGGACTACTATTGAGAAGGAGGCATATGCCATTCATTACGCTCTTCAGAAACTAAATTACTACTTACATAACGCAAATTTTGTTATTAGAACTGACCATATGCCTTTAAAGTCTTTTTTAGAAGCTCCAGTGCAGAACAGGAAAATACAGACCTGGGCATTGAATCTACAGGGATACAACACAAAAATAGAGTATATTCCAGGTAGGATTAACACATGCGCTGATTTGTTATCTAGGATTCCATATCCACAGTCATCAGGAGATACAGAAGATGAAGCTGAACCAGAGATAGACGACCGAAACTGGCAAGTAAATATTTTAGATTCTGCCATAATAAATAGGGAAGAATTTGAAAGTGTACCATCGGAGCAAGAGTCTGAACATAGGGAAGAAGACCTACAGTTAGCACAATTTAATATGAAAGAAGAGCAAGAGTTGGATCCAAAGTCATACAAATAAAAGAAAAATTAAGAGAAACGGAAGATAACAAATATAAAAAGAATTATTTGGTTTTACAAGAGGATGGACAGTTATACTATATGTGTGAAAGGAACGAACAGCTAAGGAAATATATTCCAAAACATTTAGAAAATGAAGTGTTAAAAGCATATCACAATGAAAATGGACATCTCGGTAGGGACAAGTTGGTGAAAGCACTTACAGGCAAATATTATTGGCCAAACTTGTTTAAATCTGCATGCAAATATGTGGATACGTGTGAAAAATGCAGATTAAGGAACATGAAAACAATAAAGTGTCCCTTACAAGATACAGATATTCCTCAGTTCCCTATGCAAAAGATTAGTTTAGATATATCAGGCCCACACCCTAGAACATTGTCAGGGAACGTGTATTTAATTCACATAGTAGACGTCTACAGTCTTTGGCCGGAAATTTACGCAATTCCAGATAAGAGCGCAGATACAGTCATTAATATTTTTTTGCAGGAGTTTGTACCAAGATTTGGTTGCCCACAAAGTATACTTACGGATAATGGTAGAGAGTTTGTAAATAAAAAATTCGAAAAGTTATTAAAAGATTTGAATATAAAACATATAAAAACCTCATATTATAGACCTTCGTCAAATGCTAGAAACGAACTTCAACATCGGACGTTATACGACGTTATTGCAAAGATTATTGATGAACATGAAAAAGATTGGGATCTATTCTTAGGACCTGCCCTTAGTGCTATTCGTACAAATCAAAATGAGAGCACGGGATTTTCACCATTTTATTTAATACACGGGAGAGAACCAATACTACCTATAGATAATCTGTTAAAACCGAGACGGAAATATATGGGAGAAGAATTTCAAGAAACCATAATACAGGAAATGCATAAAGCACACGTAAGATTAAAGAATAATCTATTTAAAGCTAGGGAAAGACAGAAAAGGTACAAAAATGTAAATACAAAATTACAGGAGTTTAAAGTAGGTGATAGAATTTATTACAAGAAGCATAGAAGAAACTCTAAGTTTGATGCTCGTTGGATCCCAGGTTATTACGTTTTGGAAAAACTAGGTAATGTATCGTATACTATCAAGAACCAGGTCACGGGACATGTGGCAAGATCACACGTGGAACACTTAAGAAGAGATGAGGAGGAGAAGAGAAATGAGAATTATAATAATAATTATTATTCAGACACTGAATATTTAGATGAACAAGTTGTCAGATGAGCTACAGTAACCCCAAGTTTTAGAAAAGAACCAACACAAAATCAGTTACTAGCAACTCCAAGTTATGAAGATACGCAAGAACAGACGATTCCGAAAACAATGGAAGAAGAAAAGGTGAATGAAACTCATTATGATAGTATGGAAGAGGAAATAGGTGCTCCATTTAAGAATACTAGACAAGCAACGAAAAGAAGAATGGATAATCAAAGAGATAAAGAAGTGAAAAGACGGAGGAGAATTAGGGATTATTCAACAAGCGGAGAAGATATGCCTCTACTAGAAAGGTCCTTAAGAAATAATGATCGACAAATTAGATGGGATATTGAACAGAAGAGATTAGCGGCAGCTAAAGAGAGACATACAGACGAAGAAGAAGAAATGGATGAAAAGTCAGAATCAATTAGTAGTATGGAAGAAACTGATAAGTTGTACGAAGAAGAGGATATTGATGTAGAGTTAGCACTTATTCAAAGAAACTTGGAGTTGTTGAAGAAGTGGAAACGTAGGAGATAGATAAATAGAAAATACTGCAGATGGCAAGTTATAAGTTTCAGAATTTAGAAGTGAAAGTGATGCTTGAAGAAGTATACGAAACGGTGGAAGTGGAAAAGGACTCTATGGATGTTTTTTTTAAGAATGTGGCTTGAGGAATGGTTAACTAATAGAGAGGCATATGTATATATATATATATAATTTTTTTTCTCTTTGTGATAGAATTGCTAGATGAATTTATGTTTCTACGTCTTGGCTTTTCGTAGATTGAACAAATTGGGTATTGGTAAAATAGGTGAATGTACTTTTTATTGGTGCTAGAAATGCCGTGTTTAACGATAAGGATTATTAAGTTATAATGATGATTGGTCCAACGGAAATAATTGGCAGGCCAGATCACAAGTTAATTGATAAGTAGATGATGGCTACTACATTGAGTTGATATTGGATTAGTAGCCACATTACAAATAGAAAAAAGGATTCAACATGTAGTTTACAGTAATGTAAGAGGATATTCCGGAAGTTATGTTGTGTTAGTAGTTAAGGTAGAAAATGATAGAAAGTTATGAGGGGAGATAATAAATGGTATGGTAAATGTTGATTACTGATTGGTTTGTGTAGATAGAACAGATGTGGTTCTAATTAGTCTGTAGTTAACAGATATACATATGTGACAGTGAAGTGTTTGGTTTCCTCGGTCATAGAAATACTGGAATGACTTGTATAAATAGATATGCGTTACTTTACTTAGTATGAGAGGCCAAGGTTGTGTAACAGTATTGGGTATTATTAGGATCTAGTGGGAAACACAGATACAGCACGATTGAGCATTGAGACTGAAAGGGGTGGGAGATGCTCAATCGTGACGTATTGGGTTGGTATGGGCAGTTAAGATCCAACCTTCGATGTGAGTGGAATCTAACATCAACGCTTTGTCATCAATGAAAGAATAAACCATTTTTACTTGATCACTGGCTTATTAATCTCTGTTCACACTGTGACAGGATTATTTATGGAGCCTGTGACCAGGATACGAACCTGAAGATAATCACATGAGAAAAACAAAACAATGCGAAGTCAGGACGAATAACATCGCGGAGAAGTTCAAGAACTAAACAAAAAAAAATACTAGCGGCACGTTAGAGAACAATTACTGAACCTGATAACAGGCGCACCAAAAGATGGCCACTAAATTGTAAATGGTAGTTATATCTGAATACAGAGGCCAAAAGCTCGCCCAGGAGTGGTCCTTTGTAAGTCTTTTTTAAGACTTCAGATAACAATCAAAGTAGCGACAAGAAGTTTGTTATACCAGCCGTTTTGCAGAGTTCGCAGTGCAGGAAGTTTGTTATGGCCGCCGTTCTGCAGTTTGATTGTTAGCAACAGGCTTAACATGGACGGTGCCTGAATTTTTACGTTTCAAGAGCCATCAAAGCCGCTGCCTTACATAGTTCTGATTGACCAGGAGTGATCCTATCCTGAGAGTTTGGGCAAACCAGCAATTCAAGTTGAACATTGTAGCTCAGAGGAAAAAAAAAAAGTAAAAAAAAAAAATTCTTCCAGGCTCAAAGTTAAAGAGCTAATCATGAGTTGTCAGGACAGCATGAAAAAGACTTCGTTAATTCGTTGATCGGGCCATAAGTTCTTGAAACAGTCAATTATCGCTGGGCCTCGGCTGATCCTGATAATTTTTGGGGCCTCGTTATTACTAAGACCCTATCAAGACATCGATGATGTACCCCACCCGGGGTGAAGGCAAAGACTAACAAGCTGGTCGGGACCCAACCAGGGGTTGAAAATTTTCCGGCAGCCCATGAGAAGTGACCTGAGAAGAAGAGACAGGCTACCTAAACTCCGCTACCTAAACTCAGCTCAGCTACCTGAATTCCGCGACTGATGGACAGCTGATGCAGGCTCCGGGTGTTCGAATATGACGGCGAGTCGAAGAAAGTGATTCCTTGAACACCGAAACAGATTCAGGGTAAAATTCTGTATTATATGAACATAGTAATTAACTGAACATTTTTACAAAATAAGGGAATTGTGCTCTTTAAAAATTAAGAAATTGAAATTGTGTAGTTCTTTGCTTTGTTTTAGTATTTTTTCAGCATGGCGGAACAGGACACCTTGGCACAGGTTTTGACAGGCGTGGGAACAGCAGTAGGCCGACTTAATATGGTGATTAAACAACAGGGGATGGCAACAGAAATTGTGAAATTTAGTGGACAGGCCAGAGACTATAAGAAATGGGTCACCTCTATAGAAAAATATGCCTATTTAATCTCGGCAACAGATGAAGAAAAAATGAGACTGGCTTATCAGACGGAAACGGAACCAGTTTCGGATCATATAAGAAGAAAGTTAGAGGCTAGAGTAGATGAGACGTGGGAACAATTTAAAGAGGACCTAGCAAGGAAATATGCAGAAATAACAGATCCACAACATGCATTTTTGGTATTGAGGCAAGCTAAACAAAATAATGGAGAGACGGTACAGTTGTTTAGCGATAGATTGATTAACTTGGCTGAAGAAGCATTCTTAGGACAGAATGTACGAGGGGAGGAGGTGGAAAGGATGTTAGTAGGGATTTTTGTAGATGGCATAAAGTCCGATGGTTTGAAACTTAAGTTGATGAGGGACAACCCTGAGAGGTTATCACAAGCGGTGGATATCGCGGTACAAGAGGAAAATTTGAGACGTAGGTTTAGATTAAGAACAGGAAGAGAAGTGGGAAATAGTCGAGACGACAGAGTTGAGGAACCCATGGAAATAGGACAAACAAGATTCGGATGGAATAGGAGAGGCGGTATACAAACGTTACAAGGTAGAAATAGGAGCGATTATGTTGACAGAAGAAATGTGAGATACCCTACAAGTGAGACAGTGGGAAACACAAATAACACAAATATTGTCTGTTGGGTTTGTGGTCAACGGGGACATGTTTCTCGTTTTTGTAATAACAGGCGTGTCCAGTCAAATATACAGGGTAGACATGACAATAACAGGGTGAGTAGGAATGTTGAAGATAGACACAGGAATTTTACAGGTACAGGAACGCAGGAAAACCGGCGCCCAACCTATTAGACAGGACCTATAATAGGAGGGTAAATAATAGGGTCCCAAGTGTTAGAGAGTATGTTAATAACAAGTATAATAGGTCGAACAGAGAATATTTTCAACTAGATGAAGTCAAGAAATTTATAGAAGATAAAACAGATTATAGCTCGTGTATATTAGAAATAGGGAAGTATAGAGTTCGTACATTAATAGATTCGGGAGCTCAAGTTAGTGTAGTAAAAGAAAGTTTTTTATACAAAATAGTAAGAAATTGTAGAGTATTTAAGTGTAGTAATAATTTACACTCTGTTACCGGACAGAATTTACAAGTAGTTGGACAAACAATGATAAATTTTAAGTTAGGGGGGATCAACATAAGACACCTTTTTCATGTAGTGAGGGGTTTAAATAGAAATATGTTAATAGGAAGAGATTTTTTGATAAAAAATGGAATAAGACTTTTTTATGATTTACATAAGTTAAAATTCAGAGACGCCTATATAGATATGGAAGAGGATATGCATATATCAGCACTAGTTAGAGTTAAAATGACAACGACGTTAAAACCACAGTCGGTTAATTTGATACAAGCGAAGCTGAAGAGAAACCCATATTATGTGGAAGGAAACACAGTCAGAATCACTGAGTTACAAGAGGAAATAATTGATGAGCCTGGTTTGGAGGTTCCAGATGGAGTAATGGAGTTGGATAAACACTTAACCTTTCCAGTAATGGTTATCAACAACACAGGGAGAGAAATCAAGTTATACAGAGGATGTGTGATAGCAAAATTAGATCATAACATTAGTGACATATTGGCAACGGATAGAGCAGAAGTGTCGGGAACAAGTTATTTGGAAACTTCTAGTGAAAGGAGAAGTGACAGACGCGGACGCGGAAGAAGAGGGAAAATCGGAATGGATGAATTGATCCATCCATCTAGAAGAAATAAAGCCCATATATGTTCACTAGACAAAATAACAAGGGAACAAGAATTGTTGTCACAGTTAAAAGCTTCGCCGGAAAATAAGGAAGTGTTAGAACAATTTATAAAGCAAAATCAGGATGTGTTTGCGGTTAATGATTTAGAATTGGGAAAGACGCGAACAGTTACAATGGAAATAGACACGGGAGGTCATCCACCAATAAGTTTAAAACCATATAGAACTCCATTAAGAAACAGAGAAATAGTGGAAAAGGCAATAGAGGAGATGCTGAAAGCAGGAATAATAAAAAGGTCGAAGTCAGAATGGTCATCTCCGGTGGTAATTGTGGCCAAGCCTGATGGTTCAAGTCTCTTCTGCTGTGACTACAGGGCGTTGAACAAAATCACCAAGAATGTAGCGTACCCACTGCCGGTAATTGATGATATTTTGGGGCTGCTTAATGGCTCTACATATTTTACAACGCTGGACGCAAGGTCAGGATTTTGGTGTATTCCGATGTCGGAAGACGCACAAAAGAAAAGCGCCTTTTGTACCCACATGGGCTCGTACGAATTCTTACGAATGCCTTTTGGCGTCAAGACAGCGCCCTCTCACTATATGCTCTTAATAAATGAAGTTCTAGAAGGTATGCAAAAGTTCGCTCTTGCCTATATTGATGATATATTGATTTATACAAAGGGAGACGTGGAGGATCATTTGAAACATATTAGACTAGTGTTTGACAGGTTAAGAAAGCATGATGTGAAGTTGAAGCTTAGTAAGTGCCAATTTTTAAAGACAGAAACAAAATATTTGGGATATATTATAAATAGAGAAGGTATTAAACCAGACCAGGACAAAATAAAGATTATTAAAGAGTTACCTGCTCCAACTAACGTTAAGGAAGTACGTGCTTTTATAGGAACATGTGCGTATTATAGGCGATTCATTCCAGCGTTTTCAAGGATAGCTGAACCTATTACAAACTTAACAGGCAAGTACGCTAGGTTTAAGTGGGATGATGAATGTCAAAAAGCGTTCGAGTATTTAAAAAACAGCTTAACACTGGTACCACTGTTGACGCATCCAGACTTAAACAAACAGTTAATACTGTACACAGATGCTTCGGACAATGCAGTAGGAGCATGTTTGGTGCAACCATATGAAGGAAAAGAGTCTGGAATACCAGGCGTTAAAAATGAAAGGCCTATCTACTTCTTGTCACATAAACTTAGTAAATCACAAAAGAAATGGACGACTATTGAGAAAGAGGCTTACGCGATTCATTACGCTCTTCAAAAACTTAATTACTACTTACATAACGCAAATTTTGTTATTAGAACTGACCACATGCCTTTAAAGTCTTTTCTAGAAGCTCCAGTGCAGAACAGGAAAATACAGACCTGGGCATTGAATCTACAGGGGTACAACGCCGTAATTGAGTACATACCAGGTAGGATAAATACATGCGCCGATTTATTGTCTAGAATTCCATATTCACAGTCATCAGAAGATACAGAAGAGGAAGCGGCTGAACCAGAGATAGATGACCGAAATTGGCAAGTAAATATTCTAGATTCTGCTATAATAAATAGGGAAGAATTTGATAGTCTACCATCGGATCAAGACTCTGAACAGAGGGAAGAAGACCTACAGTTAGCACAATTCAATATGAAAGAAGAGCAAGAGTTGGACCCAAGAGTAATACAAATAAAAGAAAAGTTACGAGAAACAGAAGATAACAAATATAAAAAGAACTATTTGGTTTTACAAGAGGATGGACAGTTATATTATATGTGTGAAAAGAACGAACAGCTAAGGAAATATGTGCCAAGCCATTTAGAAAATGAACTTTTAAAAGCATATCACGATGAAAATGGACATCTCGGTAGAGACAAACTAGTGAAAGCACTTACAAGTAAATATTATTGGCCAAACTTGTTTAAATCTGCATGCAAATATGTAGATACGTGTGAAAAGTGCAGATTAAGGAACATGAAAACAATAAAGTCTCCATTACAAGACACAGATATTCCTCACTTCCCAATGCAAAAGATTAGTTTAGATATATCGGGTCCACACCCCAGGACATTGTCAGGAAATGTATATTTAATTCATATAGTAGACATCTACAGTCTTTGGCCAGAGGTTATGCAATTCCAGATAAGAGCGCGGATACTGTCATTAATATTTTTTTACAAGAGTTCGTACCAAGGTTTAGTTGCCCACAAAGTATACTTACAGATAATGGTAGAGAATTTGTAAATAAAAAATTCGAAAAGTTATTAAAAGATTTAAACATAAGACATATAAAGACCTCATTTTATAGACCTTCTTCAAATGCGAAAAACGAGCGTCAACATCGGACGTTATACAACATTGTGGCAAAGATTATTGATGAACATGAAAAAGATTGGGATCTATTTTTGGGACCTGCTCTTAGCGCTATTCGTACAAATCAAAATGAGAGCACGGGTTTTTCGCCATTTTATTTAATACACGGGAGAGAACCAATATTACCTATAGATAATTTATTAAAACCTAGACGGAAATATATGGGTGAAGATTTTCAAGAGACCATAATACAAGAAATGCATAAAGCACATGTGAGGTTAAGGAATAATATAATTAAAGCTAGGGAAAGACAGAAAAAGTACAAAAATGTAAATACAAAATTACAGGAGTTTAAGGTAGGTGATAGAGTTTATTACAAGAAGCATAGAAGAAACTCTAAGTTTGATTCTCGTTGGATTCCAGGTTATTACGTTTTGGAAAAACTAGGTAATGTATCGTATATTATAAAGAACCAGGTCACAGCACACATAGCAAGGGCACATGTTGAACACTTAAGAAGAGATGAAGATGAGATAGAAAATAATAATTATAATAATAATTGTTATTCGGATGCAAAATTTTTAGATGAACAGGTTGTTAGAGGAGCTACAGTAACCCCAGATCTTAGAAAAGCTACAGTAACCCCAGATCTTAGAAAGAACCAGAACAAAATCAGTTGCTAGCAAATCCAAGTTACGAAGAACAAGAACAGACAATTCCGAAAAGAATGGAAGAAGGAGGGCCAAATGAAACTCATTATGATAGTATGGAAGAAGACACAGGTGCTCCATTTAAAAATACTAGGCAAGCAACGAAAAGAAGAATGGACAGTCAAAGAGATAAAGAAGTGAAAAGACAGAGGAGAGTTAGAGATTGCTCAACAAGCGGAGACGATATGCCTCTACTGGAAAGATCCTTAAGAAAGAGTGATCGACAAATTAGGTGGGATGTTGAACGGAAGAGATTAGCGGCAGCTAAAGAGAGACATACAGACGAAGAAGAAGAAATGGATGAAAAGTCAGAGTCAAGTAGTAGTATGGAGGAAACTAGTAGGTTGTACGAAGAAGAGGATATTGATGTAGAGTTAGCACTTATTCAGAGAAACTTGGAGTTGTTGAGGAAGTGGAAACGTAAGAGATAGATAAATTGAAAGTACTGCAGATAGCAAGTTATAAGTTTCAAGATTTAGAACTGTAAGTGATGCTTGAAGAAGTATACGAAACGGTGGAAGTGGAAAAAGGGGTCTTGAGATATTGGTACAATGGGTGAATGTATTTTTTATTGATGTTAGAAATGCCGTGTTTAAAGATAGGGGTTAACAAGTTATAGTGATGATAGGCAGGCCAGATCACAAGTTCGTTGATAAGTAGAGGATGGCTACTACATTGAGTTAATATTGGATTAGAAAAAAAAAGATTCAACAGGTTTACAGTGCTTACTTAAGAGGTTATTCCGGATGTTATGTGCTGTTAGGAGATAATAAATAGATGATTGTTGATTACTGATTTGTTTATGTAGATAGAACAGATATGATCATAATTGATCTGTAGTTAACAGATATACAGATGGAATGTTTAGTCTTCTCGGTCATAGAAATACTGGATATGCGTTATTTTACTTAGTATGAGAGGCTAATGTTGGTGGGCCAATGTACGTAGTAATTTTAAGAGAGTTAAAATTGTGTTGAAAACTGTGTTTATGAAGTCTAAGTTTTATGAGTTATGAGTCATATAGGAAATGTTTTTATGCTTGAGTTGCTACTGGAAAATGAGGGCTATTGTTTGGTTGTTTTATTGAGCCTAAGTTGTAATGCCTCATAATAAGTTTGTTTTCATAATTTGGTCTTGAAAAATGATTGTTATTGTTTGATTAATTGATTTAGAGTAGGGTGATTGTGTTCTTAGCATTTGAGTTGATAAAAACTATTGGTCCGTAAAAGTGTCCAATAGTGATAGGTAGAATAGAATATTTTATTCTGATTTGATAACATGCATGTTATGTCATTTTAATGTTTTTTTCTTCAGATTAATTTGGGGGTTGTGTTCATTTTATTTCGATTATATGAATGGTTTGATATATGGAGTTACATGGTTATAAAGTTAGTTAAGTAAGTTTAAGTTTAAGATAGATGAGGTTTTGCTTAAGGTTTTTCGTTCAGAAAAGAGTTGATAAAAAAACTAATTTATCCACTGATATAAGGTAGGGGGAAACTTAAGAGTAAATAGTTAAGCTCATCAACTAGTGGGAAACTATGGTTGGTGAACGTGTGTACACGAATGGATAGACGTATCCCAGGGCTTGCACACACGTCACTGTATTTATAAAATAGCAGGATGGGATGTACGGGGGCAAGATATAGGTGCTGTGAAATACCAGCTTTAATTATATTAAAGGTGTTCATAAATATGAACATGGGCTCATGGTAAAAGGTGAGATAAAGAAAGAGGAACAGAATTGTGGTTGGCAATGTCAATGTGAAATATAGAAGGTTTATGAAAACTTATGCCAAATTGTTTATAACGAACATGATATATTTCTTAAGGTGTTTTAAAAAAAATTGTTTTACACAATTTTTTTATTGGCAAGGGAGGTAAAGGGTGAGTGTCCTTAAATGTGCATTTACTGTATGTCCATGTGGTCATGTCGTGTATTCATTCTTTATGCTACTTACTAGGTGCGCACCACTTCTTTACTTTTTCTAACTACATTGTTTTTGTACGTCCTGGGGTTTGAAAGAATGAGAAATTTTATAAGGTCAAAGATTTCGATAAAGAATTTATGAGCTGTTCTTATAATATGTATATTTGATACAGGAAACTAGATGAGGCCAAGAAAGAACCAGAATAGTAAAGAAATGAGAAATTTTATAAGGTCAAAGATTTCGATAAAGAATTTATGAGCTGTTTCTTATAATATGTACATTTGAATACAGGAAACCAGAAAGAACCAGAAATGAAGAATTATGTAGTAGTTGACTATATAATGTGGGGGAAATAAAAAGGAAAGAAGGCTGGTTGGATTAACAGTGGTATTATATAAATAAAAGGCGAAGAAGAAGTATATGGGGAGGTTATAGCAGACCTATCACTGGAGAAGAGTAAAAGAATAATTTATTCTACTCAACTTGATTTAGGGAAGGTTAGAAGGACAAAGAGGGAATAGAGTATGGGATTTGGAATGTATAAAGATTTTCTTTAAAGTGAAAATTCTTTATTAACATGGTGGGAGGTTGTAACATTAATGGTATTATTAG
>JACEFZ010027284.1:185000-245272 GCA_014155875.1 Cepaea nemoralis | reverse complement strand
ACGCTGATCCTGAGGTCTCCCAGCTACTCATTCACTTCCCGCTCACCATTCACTCTCCCGCTCATCTCATTCCTATCCGACACTCAAGTCACTTCACGACTCATCATTCACTCCACGCTGACTACTTCATGTCTCTCCCGCTCAATCATTCACACTCTCCAACGCTCCAATCATCACTCTCACGCTCACTCATCTGTCTCTCCCGCTCACTCATTCACTCTCCCGCTCACTCATACACTCTCCCGCTCACGACATTCACTCTCCCGCCACTCATTTACACTTCTCACGCTACTCATTCAATCTCCCGCTCACTCATTCCTCTCACCGCTCACTCATCACTCTCAGCTCATCATTCACTCTCCCACGACTAACTTCATTTCACCTCTCCCACGTCTCACTCTTCACTATCACGCTCAACTCATTGGCACACTCTTTATTCACGCTGACTCATCTGCTCTCCCGATACTCATTACTCTCACGCTCCCTCATTCACTCTCACGCTCAATCTTCTTGTCTACTCCCCGTCATAGATTCACTCTCCGCTCACTCATTCACTCTCCCGCTCACTCATTCACTCCCCGCTATCATTCACTCCTGACGCTCATCTCATTCAATCTCTCGCTACTCATTCACTCTCCCGCTCACTCAATTCACTCTCCCGCGCCACCATTACTCTCCCGCGCACTCATTCACTCTCACGCTCATCATTCACTCTCACGCGCACCATTCACTCTCACGCTGACTCATTCTGTCTCTCCGCTCAATCAGTCATCTCTCACGCGCACTCATACTTTCCGCCTCCACTCATTCACTCTCACGCTCAACTCATTCACTCTCACGCTGACTATCTGTCTCTCCGCTTCACTCATCACTCTCACGCTCACTCATTCACTCTCACGCCACTCATTCACTCTCCGGCTCACTCATCACTCTACGCTCACTCATTCACTCTCACGCTACTCATTCCACTCTCACGCTCACCATTCACTCTCCCGGCTCACTCATCACTCTCCAGCGACTCATTCACTCTCACGTGATCACTCATTCAATCTCACGCTGACTCATTCTGTCTCTCCGCCACTAATTCACTCTCACGCTCACTGTCATTCACTCTCACGCTCACTCATTCACTCTCCCGGCTCACCATTCACTCTCACGCTGGGACTCATTCGGTCTTCACGCCTCAATCATTCACTCTCCCGACTCACTCATCACTCTCCCGCTCACTCATCACTATCCCAGATCACTCATTCACTCTCACGCTCACTCATTCACTCTCACGCTGACTCATTCTGTCTCTCCCGCTCACTCATTCACTCTCACGCTCACTCATTCACTCTCACGCTGACTCATTCTGTCTCTCCCGCTCACTCATTCACTCTCACGCTCACTCATTCACTCTCCCGCTCACTCATTCACTCTCACGCTCACTCATTCACTCTCACGCTCACTCATTCACTCTCACGCTCACTCATTCACTCTCACGCTCACTCATTCACTCTCACGCTCACTCATTCACTCTCAACGCTCACTCATTCACTCTCACAGCTCACTCATTCAATCTCGACCCTCACCATCATTCACTCTCACGCTCACTCATTCACTCTCCGCTCACTCATTCACTCTCACGCTCACTCATTCACTCTCACGCTCACTCATTCACTCTCACGCTCACTCATTCACTCTCCCGCTCACTCATTCACTCTCACAGCTCACTCATTCACTCTCACGCTCACTCATTCACTCTCACGCTCACTCATTCACTCCTCACGCTCACTCATTCACTCTCCACGCTGACTCAATCTGTCTCTCCCGCTCACTCATTCACTCTCACGCTCACTCATTCACTCTCCCGCTCACCTCATTCACTCTCACGCTCAACTCATTCACTCTCACGCTGACTCATTCTGTCTCTCCGCCTCACTCATTCACTCTCACGCTCACTCATTCACTCTCCCGCTCCTCATTCACTCTCCCGCTCACTCATTCACTCTCACGCTCACTCATTCACTCTCACGCTGACTCATTCTGTCTCTCTCCCGCTCACTCATTCACTCTCCACGCTCACTCATTCACTCTCCCGCTCACTCATTCACTCTCCCGCTCACTCCATTTCACTCTCACGCTCACTCATTCACTTCTCACGGAATCATTTCTGTCTCTCCCGCTCACTCATTCACTCTAACGTCTCCATCATTCACTCTCACGCTCACTCATTCTGTCTCTCCCGCTCACCATTCATCTCCCCGCCACGCATTTCACTCTCCCGCTCACTCATTCACTCTCCCGCCACTATTCAATCGCCCGCTCACTTCATTTCACTCTCCCGCTCACTCATTCACTCTCCCGCTCACTCCATGCCACTCTACGTTCACTCATTCACTCTTCTTACGCTCACTAAGTCACTCTGCCGCTCACTCATTCCCTCTCAGTCCAATCATTTACTCTCACGCTCAATCATTCACTCTCACGCCAACACCATCTCCGCTCATGATTCACTCTCACTCCGCTCATTTACTCTCCCGCTCACTCTTCACCTCCCGCTCACTCATTCACTCTCACGCCTCACTCCTTCACTCTCCGCCAATCATTCACTTCCCGCTCACTCATCACTCTCCCGCCTCACTCATTCACTCTCCCGATCACTCAATTCACCTCCCGAACTCACTCATTCACTATACGTCATCATTCCACTCTCATGCTCACTCATTCACTTCACGCGCACTCATCACGCTCACTCACACTCATCACAAACACACTCTCATCCTCATCCTTCACGCTCACTCATCACCCTCACGCTCACCATTCACTCTCACGCTCACTCACACTCTCCCGCTCACTCATTCACTCTCACGCATTCACTCCCGCTCCACTCATCACTCTCACGCTCAATCATTTCACTCTCCCGCGCATTCATTCACTCTCACGCTCACTCGTTCATCTCACTCCTTCACTCTCACTCTTCACTCTCACTCATTCAATCTCACGTCACTCATTCTGTCGTCTCATTCACTTCTCTCACTCAAATACAGTAATGAAACTAAGTTTAGATTATAATGATAAAATAAATGGGTATTTAACTGATATATGACAGAATGAGAAGACCACAACATAGGCTTTCGAGTGTTACCTAACCTGCGTGTTACATGACATGCATCATTTCTCAGCTCTCTCTCTCTCTCTCTCTCTCTCTCTCTCTCTCTTCTCTCTCTCTCTTTATCTATCTATGTATCTTTCATATACCACACACTCACAAGCATGCGTACGCTCACACACACACAACACTCTCTCAGTTCTCTTAATTTACTATCACTCTCACTAATTCACTCCACTCATTCACTCCCACACACACACGTCTCACTATTCGCTACTCCCTACCCACTCATTCACTCTCACTCTCACTCTTCACTCTCACTATTCTGTCTCTCCCGCTCACTCATTCACTATCCCGCTCACTCATTCACCCTCACGCTCACTCATTCACTCTCTCACTCACGCTCCGCTCACTCATTCACTCTCCCGCTACGCATTCACTCTCCCGCCTTCACTCATTCACTCTAACGTCACTCACGCGCTCTCACGCTCAATCATGATTCATCTCCGCTCACTATTCACTCTCACTCTCAAAGTTCATTAACTCTCACGCTCACTAATTCACTCTCCGCGTGACTCATTCACTCTCACGCTCACTCATCACTCTCCAGCTCATTCATTCCCTCTCCACGACTTCAATCATTCACTCTCCCGCCAAACTCATCACTACCACTCTCACGCATTCACATGCCTAACCTTCATCATTCACTCTCACGCTCACTCATTCACTATCACGCTCAATATTCACTTTCACTCATTCAATCCACCGCTCACTCATTCACTCTCACTCTCACGCATCCACTCTCACGCTCACTCATTCACTCTCACTCATCTCGTCTCTCATCACACTCACGCACTCCTCTCACTCAAACTACAGTAATGAACATAAGTTTCATATCTATACATGCTAAAATTAATTGGTAATTTAATGATAATATTGATCAGATGAAGGAATACACAACAAAAATATGGATTCGCGTGTTACATAACATGCTGGTTACATGACAGGCATCTGCTCAGCTCTCTCTCTCTCCTCTCCAATATCTCTTCCTTCGCTCTATTATGCTGCCTCTCGCTCTCTCTCTCTTATCTCTCTCTCTGTGTGTGTATTCTTAATATACACACACTCACATTGCATGCGCGCGCTCACACACACAACCCTAACACAACAAATCTCCCACTGTCTCAACTCCCTCACACACAATCCTTAACGACACACACACACTCTCTCTCAATCCACACACTCTCATCACAACATAAACATAGCATGAACGCATGACCCCTCAACGCACCACACTCCCCTCACTTCTCTCACACATACACGTACGAATGACGCAACTGACACATCCCACACCAATCTTCTCGCTCAATCACTCTCTCCACACACACGCATGCAGGCGTGCGCACAAACACATCTCCTCTCTATCTCTCTCTCTCTCTCTCTCTCACTTCTCTCTCTCTCTCTATCTCTCTCTATCTCTCTCACACACACACACACCACACACAACACATATATCTAGTTTGAACAATATAATGAACATATACCAGTAAAGAATTATGTGGCATATAGTTCGATATGGATTAAGTATTGAAAGAGTTTTCGGTTAAATGTGTAGGGACTCATGGAGTTTTCATATCTGGAGCAGACCATTCCATAATTGAGCACCAAAAAGGCTAAACATGTTTGGATAGGTCCATCCTAGGCTTGAGATGTAACAAATTTAGGCGCTTTGCTATCATTGCATTAGATTGAATCAGCGGCAGAAGATACTCTGGGGATTTGTTTTGAGATATAATTTTATTCACTAATTGGCGTGTTGAAAAGGACGGCGCTTTTGAAGTGGTAGATAGTCTTAGATGACTGTACAAAATTATTATTTCAACGTGCTTATGCCAGAAACCAGACGAATAGCTCGGTTGGTTTGAAGAGAACATTAGTCGTTTTAATTAGATTTTAGGGAACCATCCAAACTGTGGAACAGTAATCGAGATTTGATTGGATATAGCAGTATAGATATTTTTCGTGTGCTTTCGTCCAGGAAGTGAGGACATATTAGCAAGTTGGTAAACTTTTTGTGCTATTTTCTTGGTAAGAGAGTGAACATGAGAGCTCCAGTAAAGGCTGTCAAATTAAAAGACGCTAGTGTTTTATGTTCAGTACATTTAAACAGAGGTAACGAGCCAAGGCGGAGTTCGAGTGGTGGTCCCGTTATGGCTAGTGTCCTGTAGGTTTTGTATCCTCCTTCAGGTCGTTATTAGCTGGATTTGGTGTTGTCGATGTTAATTTTGGCATGCGGGATTTCATGCTCCATTCTAGTAAGAAGCACGGTTACTTTGTAAAGAATTCTCTAATCACTACGGTTTGTCGTTGACTCAGTATATATAGTACAGGCGTCGGCAAAATAGGTATCATCAAGATGTATGATATATAAGGAAAGCTCATTAATATAACACTGCCAAATAAGCAGCGGACCTCGTATTGAGCCCTGAGGCACACCAATATTAAGTTGTGTTGGTCTTGATAGACAGTTGTTGAAGGACACGGATTGTGTCGTCGGATAGTGAAAGACGAATTATGTTCACCATGTTGTGGCTTGTTTCATTTGTTTTAGTGTCTAATTAAAAATCGTGAATACCATATCAAAGCTTTTTAAAGTCACAAAACATCCGATCCACAAAATTTCCAGTTGTTGATGTTTAAGTGCCGTTATCGGTCATTTGTTAGAGCACTTATGCAAGAATATTTAGGTCGAAACCCAGATGAAGGTTAATTATTAGATCGTGGTTAATTAAAATGGTGTAAGTATATTATGAATGTTTTATAAGTGGTTTTGATAGGACGATAGTAGGAAATAGGTCTATAATTACCCAAAACGCTGTTGCGAGTGAGCCAGTTTTAATTAGAGCCGAAACACGTTAGCAATTTTAATGCAGATGGAAAGTAGTTTTTATGGCCGACCTGTGTTAATATATGAACGTTAAGGACTCGCTAAATAACTGTCAGCACAAAAACGAAGAATTCTATTACTGATACATCTAGGCCGGGTGAGGTATGTTATGATTTGAGGTTTAAGAAGATATTTAAGAACGGCTGCAACAGACATTAAAGGAGTCTCGTGGAATTTTCTGGTGAACTATCTCTCACGAAAAGGATTCACAGTGAACTTTAAATTAACACGATAGTCCACTGGTATTGAAGACTTTGATTCTCTATTTCTGATATGAAAGAACAAACTGAATTCATAGCATGTTATGGAGTTGGTATTGCTGATCTGTAGGGCGTTTCTTATTGGTTAGCAAAGTAATTAGACTTCCTATATTTGTAACTGTTTAGAATTATCTACAATCAAATTTTTAAACTGATACTTTTTTTGATCCTACGAATTTCATAGTTAACTTTATTACCTTGGGCTGCAGGTATTGATGAAATACTTTAATTTGTGTGTGCTGTATCCGCTCTTTACAATGATTTCAGAAATTCTCTAGTGACACATGGGGTAGTGGGGGGGATTTATGTTGAGTTTTGATCTGAATCTTCTTATGATTGGGCACGTGATTTAATTGAACAGATTGTAGACGTCTTCGGCCAGGAAGCTAATGCATCAGTCCGGGTCAGGAAGTTGGGAAACGTGACAAGGTTGCTTTTCTTAGTTCTTGCAAAAATAAGATCTTGGTTGAATGCTTTAAAATTTCTAAATTTGATACTTGCATGTTTAGTTTAGGATTTGAACCCAATTCTTGAACCAGGTACAACTACAGGGGTAGTGGTCCAGGCTAACATGTACTAACAGGCGAGCAGTCAATAAATTATACATGGACAGTAAAATATAATTGATCAATTATATAGTTGAGGAATGTGTCAGTAACTCTTAGTGGACGGTTTGTTAGTTGTTTATAAAATTGTAAAAAGAATGAACGTCCCATGTCTTGTTGGATTTAACCTAATATCTATGTTGAGTCACTAGTAATAATAAATCTCTAAAATGCTAGTAAACAATCTATACCATCATTGTAGTGAGCGTCATATCCAACTGTAACCGGCACAAGGATTCCTATATGGGAGCCATGAAAAGTAGGTGGGATGGCTGGCTTCACCTCTCCACCAACACATATCTTCTCGTAATCTAACGGTCCTCGAGATCAATTCTACGGAACAGTTGAGGGAATTGGAAATGTTAGACAAGCAAGACCGTAGCATAGATTTTTGATTTGCATACTTTCAGATTATTTAAACCATCCGTAAGTGAGGATTTCGGAGTCGTTTATTTGGTCGGTTGTGATGGAAAGGCCCATACTTACTCAAGATTTCCCCAAGTTTTCTAGATGTTGTAACAGCAGTCAAATGATTTTTGAATAATAAACAAAAACATGAGAAAAGGTGTAACATTAAATTGTCTGAACGTCTCTGATTTTTTAAAACGCTTGGTGGGTAAGATAGAATCTCCTTTCCTGTTATAATCCGATTGAACTATAGTGTAATTTCTTCTTATCTGTGGTTCCTTACGGTCTTCCCTTATGATTATTAGTAGAATTTAACTTGCGTGTCTGATTGCAGGGCAAAGCATTATACCTGAAATGAACTGATCAGGGCAACAGTTATACTGAAAATGAACTGATCAGGGCAACAGTTATACTGAAAATGAACTGATCAGGACGACAGTTACTACTGAAAATGAACTGAGCAGGGCAACAGTTATACTGAAAATGAATAATACTTTGGGTGAAATACTCAAACACACAGTCACAGGTATTGTTCTATTGTAGAAAATATGAAGATTTGAGTTCTTCATAGGAGAAAAATTGTTGTTACGTTCAAAGCCAGAACAGATGCGACAAGCGTGCCTTTTATCATCTACATTATCTTTACTAACTATAGACGCGATTACTAAGTCAGGTCTCACTCAGGTATAACTGAGCTGTCGTATAAACTGCTTTCTGTTAACGCTGAATGTTGGGCAGCGCTCACCAAACCCGACACCGCACATTGTGCCAATGGCTTCGGGCGGATGATCGTAATTGGGAGGGTAGAAGCCTTACCCTAGTGCGAGGAAATGCAGCCTTAGACTAAATGTCATGGCAGGGCAGACCAGGCCTTAAGTCTTCGTCGGCAACTAGTCTAGAATGGAAGCTCCATCCATTGCTTTGCTAGTCTGGCAGCTTCTGCAATTGGTTTTGTTCTATACGTATTGCTGTTACCATCCGTCTGGAGTCAACTAGGCAGGCCAAGAGAAGGATCATGTTGCTTGGGCAACAGATGGGCTCTAAATTTAGCACAGGCTTTGTGCTATGGAGAGGTATAACTCCACTTTACAAACTTTCGTCTGTCAAGAAGGCAAGGTGCCAGTCAGATTGGATGAGAAGTCAGCTGTGGGCGGTTTGGAAGCACTCCCCACCTCTTCTCCTCCCCCAATCCCCCAACCCCGTGCGTTTATTTCCTAGGTATGAGAGGTCGGCCATTCAGAAAGCAATGGCGAACTGCTGGGAAAAAAAAAACAGCCAATAAGTGATGGGTTAGACTGCAGCGTCCTGTAAGGAACATGTATCTAACATTTTTTAAAGCCCTCCTTTGCCTCCTTTAAACTACGGTATCGAAGGTCTAGCCTTCTCGGCGAAGAGTGAAACACTCGGAGAATAATGTGCATTGGGGTGGACTATTGTTAGAAATCCATCGGCAGTTGGGAATTGAAAAGAGCAGGTCGAGCAGGAAAAATTTAACAAGTATAAGAGTATGTATATACATGTGATTATAGTGTTATACACACACCTAGAGCCTCGCCAGTTAGCAAGTTCGTGCACTGTACTGAGATTCTTCTTGTGTGATCTATATTGGGAGACTGATCACCTATACAGGTATCGGTGTGTCCTAAAAGTTATCCGTTATAAATTAAACTCTTTGAGATAGAAACTGTTGAAGTTACAGTTGTTTGCCTCAGTAACTGTTCATTTTCACTCCCATAATCTCACATTGTCACGTTCTCATATTTTCACTCTCTCTTTCTCTCATTGTCACGTCTCATATTCTCACACTACCACATTATACCGCTGTCACATTGTCACGTTCTCATATTCTCTCTCTCTCTCTCTCTCTCTCTCTCTCTCTCTCTCTCTCTCTCTCTCTCTCTCTCTCTCTCTCTCTCTCTCTCTCTCTCTCTCTCTCTCTCTCTCTCATTGTCACGTCTCATATCCTCACACTTTCATATTATATCCACACAGGCTACCGCCCAGACAAAATTCCCAATAAGCTTTACAAGAATATTAAACAATGTAAACTACTGCATTCTATTTATCACACCAGGTTGTATATGGGACGGCCGGCCTCGTGTTCACTTGCGCTGTATCCGCCATATTGGTCACCTGTGTGGAGATTCCAATGTTAAATCTAGAGAAAATTCGAGACCAAAAACGGAACCTGTGAACGAACGTCTTTCTTAACCCAACCCGTTAGACCCAACAAGCTTGTCTACCACTAAACGTTTTTAACTCTTAAAGACGGCATTTCGTATATTTATTTTAAGATTCAACTATTTATATGAGTTTTTGTTGTTTGTTATATAATAACAGTGAGTTGAATATCATTTACAGGACGCAGCAGTCGACCCCAGCATTTATTAGCTGTTTGTGATTTTCTAGATATTTTACGTTCCGTAGTTTGTCATTACTTTTTGAAGGCTTATACCATTAAGACAAGCAACGCAAAATAATCTGCTCAAGAGCTGACTCCAATGCCGATATGGCAGCATGATGAAACTGGCTGACTGGCGGCTGTTTAGTGTGTTTGTAAACCTAATTAGTTATACAGGTAATTGTTTCAAAACAATTACAACAACCTATAATTACAACAACAACAACAATAAATGTAATCGTAAGAAACAGTTGGCCAAACGGTTGATGAAAGTAAAATATGTCTATGTCACATACACGTTAAGGAACGGACCCCAGCATTGTCTATGTCACATACACGTTAGTGCCTTGACTTCGACTTTGTCTATGTCACATACACGTTGATATCATAACTCCGGGTTTGCATCAGTGTCCGGACTCCGACTGTGACACACACGCTTAATTTCTACACTAGTTCTATACCACACGTTTACGTTTCTCAGTACATTCTAAAACAATCACGTTTACATATCTTGACGTCTTCTGTTGTCTTAGTTACATAATCATACATAAAATCAACTGAATTTAGTGAAGCACTCTACTTAGCCTTTGTCGACCAAGAAAAGGTATTTGATAGAGTAGATAGAAACAAGCTACTGGAAATCCTTAAACGATATGGAGTGAGTACACATCTAAGCAAACATATGGAGAAGCTTATAAAACAACAGTGAATGCATAGTGAGAACAAATGGAGGACACTCAGATACCTTCACCAGATCCGGAGTACGACAAGCTTGTGTCCTGTCTCCCCTCTTATTCATAACCTATATGGACGGAATATGTTAAGAAATCAGCCAAACAGAAACCGCAACAACGCCACGTGACGATCAGAACACATAAGAAGAACTATAACAGAGTATCTCTGTTCAAGGGGTTTAGTTGGCATGGCGTGCAAAAGGGAAAACGGATCTATTAGCTGATGCACGCGTGAGCACCCAGTAGTTAGGTATCTAGGAACGCTCACGCGTTGACGTAGGGGCAAAATAGAGATTAATTACTACCCAGTTCTCAGCATAGCAGGATGTGAGTCTACACTTGTATAATGAAGATACATTTTTGATATGCTCGACATGCCTATAACAATAAAATCAGACTATTTCTACTAAGCGAGTTCCTGCAGTTGCATTCGTGTCCTGTTACCCTGTTACAGGACACGAAATGGTGCCGTGACCAGGATTTCTGCTCGGGTTGCCGCGGCCAAACGAAGTGTTTTCCAAACTACACATCAAATTATTCGGATTTTATTGATGCACATCTGAGAACCAGTACAGAACAGACGCCATCAAAGTTGTTGTCAACTGCACGCTCAAGGCTGAAGAGATGGCGTAAAACTTTAAATTTCAAGTCACTTTGGAAGATCCGCTCAAGTTCAACTTCAATGTCAAGCCGTTTTTGTTTACCAAATGCTCAAGCTGAAGAAATTTCAACTTACTTTTTATCAACTGTTCAAGGCTGAAGAAATGTCAAATCGCTTTTTATCAACTGCTCAAGGCTGAAGAAATGTCAAATCGCTTTTTATCAACTGCTCAAGGCTGAAGAAATGTCAAATCGCTTTTTATCAACTGTTCAAGGCTGAAGAAATGTCAAATCGCTTTTTATCAACTGCTCAAGGCTGAAGAAATATCAAATCGCTTTTTATCAACTGTTCAAGGCTGAAGATATGTCAAATCACTTTTTATCAACTGCTCAAGACTGTGGGCGGGGGAATGTGTGTATGTGAGTGGGGGATGCGTGTGCGGCATGTGTGAGTGGTGAGGTGTGTGGGTGTGGTATGTGTGTATGTGGGGGAACGATGGTGGATTGAAAAATGTGCGGATGGGTGGGGATGTGTGTGTGTGGATCAGGGACCAGTGGGTGGGGGATGTGTGTGTGGGTGGGGATGTGTGGGATAGGTGCTTGGGTGGGTGGGGGTGTGGTGGGGTTGGTAGTGGGATGTGTGGGTATGGGTGGGTGTGTATGTGTGTGTGTGTGGGTGTATGTGTAGTTTATGTGGGGGATGTGTGTACGGGTGGGAGATATTTGTGTGGGTGGGGATGTGTGTGTGTGTGAGTCGGAGATGCATGTGTGAGTGGTGTAGTATATGTGGTTGGGAGGTGTGTGTGGGTGGATGGGGAATGTATTTGTGGGTGGGGAGATGTGTGTGTGGGTGGGGATGTGTGTGTATGGGTGGGGTGGGGATTTGTGGTTGGGGGATGGGTGATTTGGGGTGGGTAGAGGATGTGTGAGTGGGTGAGTGTGTGTAGGTTTTGGGTGGGTGGGGCATGTGTGTTTGGATGAATGCGGGATGTGTGAGTCCGTGGGGGAGACTTGTGTGGGTGGGGAAATGTGTGTAAGTGGGGATGTGTGGTGGAAGCAGCAAGTGTTTGTGGGTAGGTGCGGGATGTGTGGGCTGGCGGGGAGATGTGTTTGTGGGTCCGGAACTGTGGTTTGGGGATGTGTGCTTGCCTGGGTGGTTGGGGGTGTGTAGGTGAGTGGTGGAGGATATTTGGGTGGGTGAGTGTGTGTGTGTGGGTTATGAGATGGGTGGGAGATGTGTGTAGGTGGGATGATGTGTGTAAGTGGGGGATGTGTATGGGTGGGGGATGTGTGGGTTGGTGCACGTATGTGTGCCTGGGGTGTGTGCGGGTGAATAGGGGTTTGTGTGTGGATGTGTGTGGGTGGGAGATGGGTAGATTGGTGAGGGAATGTATGTCTGCCTGGGGTGTGTGTGGCTGGATAGGGATGTGTGGTGGATCGGGGATGTGTGGTGGGTGGGGGATGTGTGGGGATGTCTGTCTGTCTGTCTGTCTGTCTGTCTGTCTGTCTGTCTGTCTGTCTGTCTAATCATTTATTGGTTGACAGTTAGAACAACCTAGATAAACGAAGACCAACTTACAAAAAGCATTAGAAAGAGCACTTGAAAGGTCTTTACATCTTCCCCAACAATTAACTTGGGTAAATTTAGCGGCGGCAGCAGCAGCAGCAGAAGAAGATAAAGGAGGAGTAGGAGCTGGGAGGAGGAAGAGGGAGGTGGAGGAGGGAGGTGGAGGAGGGAGGTGGAGGAGGGAGGAGGAGGAGGGAGGAAGAGATAGGCGGAGAGAGGAGGGAAGAAGAGGGAGGAGTTAGAGTAGGGAGGAATAGGAGGGAGGGGGGATTAAGAGGAGGAGGAGGTAGGAGGAGGGAGGAGGTAGAGGGAGGAGGAGTAGGAGAGAGAAGAGGAGGAGGGAGGAGGAGGAGGGAGGAGGGATAAGGGAGGAGGAGGGTGAGAAGGGAGGAGGAGGGAGGAAGAGGGATGAGGAGGAGGGAGGATGAGGGGGGAAGGATGGAGGAGGGAGGCGGAGGAAGAAGAGAGGAGGAGAAGGGAGGAGTAGAGAGGATGAGTGATTAGAAGGAGGAGGAGGAGGAGGGAGGAGGAGAGCACGGAGGAGGGGGAGGAGGAGAAGGAAGAGGGAGGAGGAAGGAGGAGGAGGGGGATGGGAGGAGTAGGGAGAGGAGTAGGGAGGAAGAGGAGGGAGGAGGAAGAGGAAGGAGGAAGAGGGAGGAGAAGAACGCAGGAGGAGGGAGGATGAGGGAGGAGAAGAACGCAGGAGGAGGAGGGAGGAGGAGAGGGAGAAGGAGGGAGATGGAGGAGAGAGGAGGAGGAGGGAGGATGGCGGAGGGAGGAGGAGGGAGGAGAACGAGGGGAGGAGGAGGGAGGGTGAGGAGGGATGTGGGGGGAGGAGGAGGAGGGAGGAGGGGAAGAGTAGGGAGTTGAGGCTTAGAGGGAGGAGTAGAGAGGAGTTAGAGAGAGGAGGAGAAGGGAGTAGGAGGGAGGAGGAGGGAGGAGGAGTAAGGAGAGGAGGAGGAGGAGGTAGGAGGAGGAGGAGGGAGAAAAGGGGAGGAGGAAGGATGAGGGGGAGGACGTAGGAGGAGGAGGGAGTAGGAGGAGAGAGGAGGAGAAGGGAGGAGGAAGGAAGAGGAGTGATTAGGAGGAGGGAGGAGCGGGGGTAGGTGCGGGATGTGTGGGTTGGCGGGGAGATGTGTTTGTGGGTCCGGAACTGTGGTTTGGGGTTGTGTGCTTGCCTGGGTGGTTGGGGGTGTGTAGGTGAGTTGTGGAGGATATTTGGGTGGGTGAGTGTGTGTGTGTGGGTTATGAGATGGGTGGGAGATGTGTGTAGGTGGGATGATGTGTGTAAGTGGGGGATGTGTATGGGTGGGGGATGTGTGGGTTGGTGCACGTATGTGTGCCTGGGGTGTGTGCAGGTGAATAGGGGTTTGTGTGTGGATATGTATGTGTGGGAGATGGGTAAATTTGTGGGGGAATGTATGTCTGCCTGGGGTGTGTGTGGCTGGATAGGGATGTGTGGTGGATCGGGGATGTGTGGTGGGTGGGGGATGTGTGGTGATGTCTGTCTGTCTGTCTGTCTGTCTGTCTGTCTGTCTGTCTGTCTGCCTGCCTGTCTGTCTAAACATTTATTGGTTGCAGTTAGAACAACCTAGATAAACGAAGACCAACTTACAAAAAGCATTAGAAAGAGCACTTGAAAGGTCTTTATATCTTCCCCAACAATTAACTTGGGTAAATGGAGCGGCGGCAGCAGCAGCAGCAGAAGAAGATAAAGGAGGAGTAGGAGCTCGGAGGAGGAAGAGGGAGCTGGAGGAGGGAGGAGGAGGAGGAGGGAGGAAGAGATAGGCGGAGAGAGGAGGGAAGAGGAGGGAGGAGTAGGAATAGGGAAGAATAGGAGGGAGGAGGGATTAAGAGGAGGAGGAGGGAGGAGGAGGGAGGAGGTAGAGGGAGGAGGAGTAGGAGAGATAAGGAGGAGAGAAGAGGAGGAGGGAGAAGGAGGAGGGATGAGGAGGGATAAGGGAGGAGGGGGGAGAAGGGAGGAGGAGGGATGAGGAGGAGGGAGGATGAGGGGGGAAGGATGGAGGAGGGAGGCGGAGGAAGAAGAAAGGAGGAGAAGGAAGGAGTAGGGAGGAGGAGGAGGAAGGATGAGTGATTAGAAGGAGGAGGAGGAGGGAGGAGGAGAGCACGGAGGAGGGGGAGGAGGGAGGAGGAAGAGGGAGGATGAGGGAGGAGGAAGGGAGGGAAGAGTAGGGAGTATTTATTTATTTTATTTTCAAAGGGTTAAGAATTGGGCACGCAGGCCCGTCTGACATTCTGCCCTTCTTCTCTATTTCCTCTCATACATTCTTTCATTCAACATCACTTATGAAGCAACTTTTGACAACAAAAGAACATTAAAACGCATGAAAAATAATCAATAACAAATGACTCACTGAGGCAGTGTTTAACATGGGCATTATAAATACCTAAGGAGGGTGTAACGTGCCATACATAAGGGAATGTTTTTGGCTAGTTGTCGTTTGAGATAAGTTACCATTATTGTCTATTTTGTGTTATTTGTTATGGGGGCATGTAGTCTGTACTAAGGTAGTGTTCAAACAGGTTGCGAATGTATGTATCATGATTGGTGGTGTCTTTGATTTCTTGTGGAAGATTGTTCCACAACTGAGCGGCAGAGTATGCTAAGCTTGTTTTATATAAGTCTATCCTAGGTTTAGGGACATGAAGTATATTTAGTCGTTCGCTATGTCTAGCGTTATATTTAAACAATGGCCAAAGGTAGCTTGGAGCATTTTGAAATAGGATTTTGTGAATTAGTTTGGTCTTATTAAAAAGCAGGCGCTTGTGGAGTGGCAGTAACCGGAGACGTTTATATAGGTTAGAATTGTCGGTAAGCTTTTCACCATTAATTAAACGCACTGCCCTTTTCTGGAGTGAATATAGGCGTTTTGTTATTGATTTGGAGCATCCATCCCAGACTGTGGAGCAGTAATCAATATGTGTTTGTATATGAGAAGTATAGAATATCTTTCTTGTGTTTTCGTCAAGGAAATTTTTAATTTTGGCAAGTTGGTATACTTTTTTGGCTATTTGTTTAACTAGAGCATGAACATGTGAGTTAAAAGTTAGATTTTGATCTATGATAACACCCAGTGTCTTGTGCTCGGTGACACTTTCTACAGGCGTGCTGCCAATGTGCAGCTGAAGAGTTCTCTGCGAGTTTAGAGTGTGAAGTCTTTGCCTGGTTCCTATTAACATAGACTTTGTTTTAGTAATGTTAATTTGCATGCGGTTTGCATGACTCCAGTTAACTACACTATTTATTTCCTGTTGCAAGGATAATTCTAGCACATTACGATCAACAGCGTTTGTATATACTGTGCAGTCATCAGCAAATAGATCGCAGGACGACGACAGAGTTAATGGAAGATCATTTATATAAATGGCAAATAATAGAGGGCCAAGAATAGACCCCCTAGGTACTCCAATATTAATGGTAATGGCTTGAGATAAAACTTTATTGTGTGATACTACTTGCTTTCTGTCTAATAAGAATGATTTTATTAATGTCACTATATTAAAACTTACTTTCATTGTTTCTAGTTTTTAATTAGAATAGTATGATCTATCATATCGAATGCTTTCCTAAAGTCTATAAACACCGCTCCACATAGAGTATTGTTGTTAATATTTTGATGCCAGTTTTCTATCATGTTTGTTAGTGCCGTATGGCAAGAATATTTTGGCCGAAATCCTGACTGGCTGTCAACTATCAGTTTATGGCGAACTAAGTGATCTAGTGTTGTTTTGTTGATGTGCTTTTCTAGCGGTTTGGATAATGAGGATAATATGGAAATTGGTCTATAATTACTCATGAGACGATCGTCTAGAGGACCAGCTTTTAAATGAGGATACACTTTAGCGATTTTAAAGGCTGATGGGAAGTGACCTCTGGTTAGACATTGATTATATATAAAAGTTAGTGACTCGCAGATCGCCGGTGCAGCATGGCGAAGGATCCGACTACTAATTCCATCTAGTCCTGATGAGTTATTGTTTTTTAGATTACGGAGATGAGTAAATACTTCAGTTGTCGTCATTAGCGGTATGTTGGAGGAAATGTGTCCATAGCATTTGTTCTCACAGAATGATGATAATAAAGATATGTCATGAGGCGCATCTGGTATTGCAGCCTTCAGTTGGTTTATGTCGGACTGAAAGTATCTACTGAATTGATCACATGTAACCTGATTTGATGGTAATGATTGTGATGATTTGTGTTTGTTTGTCAAGGTATTAATTGCTTTCCATATATCTTTAGTGTTGGTTTTATCTATTACTATGTTCTTAAAATAGTTTTTCTTTTCCTTCCGAATAACATATTGAACTTTGTTTCTCAGACTACGGTACATAGTTAGATCTCTATTTTTGTGAGCCCTGTCGCGATCTCTCATAAGTTCAACTACCTCCTGTGTGATCCACGGGGGCTTTGTGTGATGTTTAACACGAACTTCCTTAAATGGAACATGTTTATCAAATATACTTAGAAAGGTCTTTAGCCAGTGGTCCAGAGCATCGTCTGGGTCAGGAAGCTGGTAAACATAATCTAGAGATGAGTTGACCAAATCTTGTAAGAAGACGTCTCGATTGAAATTTTTGTAATTTCTATATTTTATGCTTATATGTTTGTGCTTGGGAGTTTTGGTGCCCCTTTTCGACCACGTGCAACATACTGGATAGTGATCGCTCATTGCATTGATAGGTACACTACATTCTGTGATGTTATCAGCACACGTAGTATAAATATGATCAATAAGTGTTGCAGATGATTTAGTGATTCTAGTGGCTTGTTTGACTAACTGTTGGAAATTATATGACTCTATTATGTTTTCCCATGTTTTGTTTGATTTGTTAGCGTCTATGTTGAAGTCACCTAGCAATATTATTTCTCTAGCATTACTAAAGACTACATCCATCATAGTGGTGAATTTTTCATACCAGATATTTCCTGCACTGGGGTTTCGATAAAGATAGCCAACTACTAGCGGTAAGCGATTTTGAAGTTTAACCTCTATCCATACACACTCAATCTCACAGCTTTCAAAGTCTAGCCTGCGGTGGGCGTTAAGCGAGTTGGAAATATAAACTGCAATACCCGTCTCTTGTTTCTGATAGGGATCTCTTCTAATGGTTTTAAAACCTCTGATAGCGATGTCATCATCTGAGATGTTGCCATTTAATCGACTTTCGCTAACGCCAAACATGTGAAAATTTTGATTAAGTATAAGTGATAGTTCGGGCAGCTTCCCTAATAGATGGCATATGTTTACATGCCCGATTCTGAGCCCATTATTCCTGAGCCAGTGTTCGTACTTATTAGACATTTCAACAATGCGTAATCACAAGTTTAAAAGCAAAACACACACACACAAAGTGAATACAACTTACGTCCCTTATTACAAAACACACTCTAAAGTACAGAGAAACAGTAATATCTCTGTAAATATATAAAAATACGTACACAGATCCGTAAGGAAGAGCAGTGAAGACCCCCTCACTCACCGTAAAACATAATTAGAATTATTATAAAAGCTATACAGCTAAGTACTATCAATTAATATAAAGTCAAAACCAGTCAATGTTTGTAATAACTTATAACCTAATACGTTACTAGATCAAGTTATAACCAAATATGCAGATAAACGTTTAAGGAGAGGCTCTTTCTTGTACCGAGATCCGGTGTAGCTTTGTCCTAAGTTGCTAGTAAATACCAGGTTGTGTTGGTTGTTGGTATAGGAGTAGGAGTAGGGAGGAGGAGGAAGAGGGAGGAGGAGGGAAGAGGAAGGAGGAAGAGAAAGGAGAAGAAGGAGGGAGGATTAGGGCGGAGAAGAACGAAGGAGGAGGAGGAGGAGAGGGAGAAGGAGGGAGATGGAGGAGGAGAGAGGAGGAGGAGGAGGGAGGAGGAGGAGGGAGGATGAGGAGGGATGTGGGGGAGGAGGGGGGAGGAGGAGGAAGAGGGAGGAGGTAGAGGGAGGAGGAGAGAGGAGGTAGAGGGAGGAGGAGAAGGGAGGAGGAGGGAGGAGAAGGGGGGAGGAGGAGGAGGTAGGAGGAGGAGGAGGAAGGAGGAGGAGGGAGAAAAGGGGAGGAGAAGGAAGAGGAGGGATGAGGGGGAGGACGTAGGAGGAGGAGGGAGTAGGATGAGAGAGGAGGAGAAGGGAGAAGGAAGGAAGAGGAGTGATTAGGAGGAGGGAGGAGGGCGAAGAGGTATGAGGAGGAAGAGGGAGGAGGAGGAGGAAGGAGGAGGAGGAAGGAGGAGGAAGAGGGAGGAGCAGAAAGGAGGAGGAGAAAGAGGGAGGAGGAGGATGGAGAGGGGGAGGGGAAGAGGAAGAGGATAGGAGGAGGAGGGGAGAGGAGGAGGAGGATTATAACGCATATGCCTGTAGATAACTGCAGCGAAAAGGTGGGTCTGTCTATCTATCTGACCCGGCATGGCTTCGCCCAGCTCCTGGCGGGTAGCGTCTCATTAAATTCATACAACAAAATAAAGTAACTTAAAAGAATGGCCTTCCACACACCATCCATTATTTCTAATGAAAACTGTTTCTAATCACCTGCATGACTGTAGATAACTTCGTAATCATAATAAGAAGAGTTGCAATGTTATGCATTATGCATTATTTTTATGAAAACTTTGAAAATGCCTTAAAGATTGTATCATTATTTATTATAACTCATATGCCGG
Source organism: Cepaea nemoralis (assembly GCA_014155875.1). Classification (NCBI taxonomy): domain Eukaryota; kingdom Metazoa; phylum Mollusca; class Gastropoda; order Stylommatophora; family Helicidae; genus Cepaea; species Cepaea nemoralis. The sequence goes on along the minus strand of JACEFZ010027284.1, from coordinate 225,971 downwards.
TACATAACTACAGACAAAGAGTTTATAAATCTTTGAAAACGATGCAACAATATGACTATAGGTTATACAGCAATGTTATTAAAAGTTATGCCCCTTGAAATAACTTTTCTAGAGTTAAGTCCCCTCGCTGTATATAAATTACTGTGTAAAATGAAAAATTAAATAATATTAAGTAAGCAGCCGATTTCACACTAAAAATATATCACAGTTGGCTGCGCTGGAATGAAAGGAAGACGTGTAGAAAATTTCATCTCAATCGGATGGGCCGTTCGCGAACGCATAAAGGAAATACACACACCCACCCACACACATCCTGTTTTATATATAAAAAGAAAATATATATAGTAGTAGTAGTAGTAGTAGTAGTAGGCCTCTTTCAGTCCTGAAGGACTATAGAGTTGTGCCCTTGGGAGGTGCCTGGCAGCACCGCTGGTGACTGTATAGTCCAATGCGAGAGTGACAATCCCTGTCACAGTTTCCGCATCTGTAAGACGAGGCAAGTCCCGCAGTAAGTGACTCCGCTTTGAGCCTGTGCCGCCTATCCTCAGTTTGTTGGATCAGATTGCGCTCAAAGAGCCCCACTCCGTTTCGTACATCTCTTCTCCAGGAGCATCTGTCTGTTGCAACTCTCTCCCACGTGTCTGGATCTATTCCAATGGTTTTCATATCTTTTTTACACACATCCCTATATCGCATTTGGGGTCTTCCGGTTGGCCTCTTTCCTGTGGCTAGTTCTCCGTAAAGGAGATCTTTGGGAATACGTTCATCCTCCAAGATACGTGGCCCAGCCACCGGAGGCGTCTATATATAAACTTTCAGAGTTATATGCCGTTGTTTTAGACAGCGGCTTGTTAATCTCCCTTGACGACAGTGCAACCAACATTGGTATGAGTGTGTAGGTAGGGTCACAAAAATTGAAAGGTCAAAATCGCTTTTTTCTATATAAGTTATATTAAATAATAAACTGACACACAAACATTTATATCTCCCGTCAGAATTGACCTAGAGACTTAAATAAGGTACCGTTGGATTTGTTTTTTTTTTTTTTTTTTTTTTTTCAAGAGCTATCCAAATATGCAGGTTATATAATTAAAAAGAAATTTAGAAAAAAAGTTACTAAAGTGGCTTCGTGCTTCTGTCCAAATGGGAGCTCACATGTGACGATATATTATATTTGGCACTGGATGAGTTAATATTATATGCCAGCCCTCCCAGTTAGGTCATGGTAGAAATATTATATGCCAGCCCTCCCAGTTAGGTCATGGTAGAAATATTATATGCCAGCCCTCCCAGTTAGGTCATGGTAGAAATATTATATGCCAGCCCTCCCAGTTAGGTCATGGTAGAAATATTATATGCCAGCCCTCCCAGTTAGGTCATGGTAGAAATATTATATGCCAGCCCTCCCAGTTAGGTCATGGTAGAAATATTATATGCCAGCCCTCCCAGTTAGGTCATGGTAGAAATATTATATGCCAGCCCTCCCAGTTAGGTCATGGTAGAAATATTATATGCCAGCCCTCCCAGTTAGGTCATGGTAGAAATATTATATGCCAGCCCTCCCAGTTAGGTCATGGTAGAAATATTATATGCCAGCCCTCCCAGTTAGGTATTGGTAGAAATATTATATGCCAGCTCTCCCAGTTAGGTCATGGTAGAAATATTATATGCCAGCCCTCCCAGTTAGGTCATGGTAGAAATATTATATGCTAAGTTAGTTATATATCCTTTATAGGACGTCGCAGTCAACGTCAGCATTTTGTTCTATTGTGATCTCTTGGCAAGTTTACGTTCAGTAGTTTGCCATTGCTTTCTAAACGACCGGCACCTATGCCATTTCGTTAAAAAAAAAACCAACGCAAGGCGATCTGCTGCAAAATCGCCTGCAGCTGTGTTTCGAACGCTTGTATGCGGGATTTACGAACTGCGTCCGTAACTCCGTCGCCACGGGGACCAACAATATTGTATGTTACCCCTGAACCCCCTTGGTAAGATACTACAGTTATTATGTCTCTCCTCTCCAGTTTGGCCTTCACTCTAATATTATGTTTTAACTCCCGCCCCAATGTATTTCAACATATTAAATGTTATTATGTCCTAGCCTCCCAAGTTTGGCCTACACTCTAATATTATTATTTAACTCCCTCCAATGTATTTAACATATTAATGTTATTATGTCACTGCCTCCCAGTTTGGCCTACACTCTAATATTATTATTTAACTCCCTCCCAATGTATTCAACAGATTAATGTTATTATGTCACTGCCTCCCAGTTTGGCCTACACTCTAATATTATTATTTACTCCCCCCCCCCCCCCTCCAATGTATTCAACAGATTAATGTTATTATGTCACTGCCTCCCAGTTTGGCCTACACTCTAATATTATTATTTAACTCCCTCCCAATGTATTTAACATATTAATGTTATTATGTCACTGCCTCGCTATTTGGTCACATTCCCACACACGACCCGTATTAATGTTATCAGCTAGTCTGATCATGTGTCCATCTGGCCTGTCCTCCGAGTACTGTGTATTGACCGGATCCTCTGATCACTCCCTACGGAACCATTCTCTCCAGGTCGTGATGAGTTAATGATGAGATAGAGACTTGTAAACTTTTTGTTTCGTTTTAGCGGCTGACTGAGTGGCTAGAACACCGAGTTCTCCTTCAGGAGACCCGAATTCCTCGGTAACGTGATGCTATTATTTTCTGTCAGCCGCAAAAAGAAAACCCTAACCTGCAGAGTTCACGCGACTACACTAGCGAGGCGTCCTTAATTCCCCAGGCTCAAGACCTCACTGTCCTGCACCGCAAGGTACTATATGCAGTAGATGACAGTTCATACAATATAAATATACCTTTTACCACACAAAGTTGTTGAGCTGAGTAGTAACCGGCATCACAGCACTTTGGACATTTCCATACCTGGTTAATCCTCATCTTCAGCAGTCAGCGAAGGGTCCCAATACTAAAGATACTATTTGCCTACTGATTATGTGTCCGCCTGGCCTTTCCTCTGAGTATGATTGTTGGCTAGTTCCTCTGGCCAGTTCTTGCATCTTCATTCTATCTAGACTGTGATGATTTATATGTTCTTCCACACTATATATAGAAAGCCACAGGGCCTTGATGACATCTGCCTTATCACGCACAAAACACCATCCAACAGCGCAAATCCTGCTAATCTATCCGCCTGCTCGTTTCCCAACCACACCAGCATGTCCTGGGCAGGGTTGCCAGATCACTGTGATAAAAAAAGAGCTAAGCCATGAATTAAAAAAGCCAGATTTATAAGATTTGGCGTTATAAAGCCAATCTGGCAACCTTGGTCCTGGGGGTAAAGATCCAACAGATGTTCCTAACTTTGATATGTGAATTGAAGCCAGCCACACTGCCCAAAGCTTGGCCTTCTCCACACGTCTCGCGTGACACTTATAATGTCAATATTGTTTGAAAACCATGGTGTTAATTAACTCTTTATCTGAAGCAGTGATGACAGCGCAGTGGTCAGCTCACTTGCCTGCTGGCCCTGTGGTCATGTGTTCGACTCCATATCAAGACGGATTTTAAAATTGATCTGGGCTTCCATGTCAACCCCCAACCTAAAGTGAGTATCAGGAATCATTCTGGGAAGTAAAGCTGGCCGCAGCTGTATTGACCACATCACATCTCACACTGGAAACCTTGTTTTTCCCTTGTGTAGCCGAATCATGAAGACACACACAATATAGTTTAATTTATTGCCTGGCATATTTTGCTGTTTCTCATGCATCATCATCATCATCATCATCATCATCATCATCATCATCATCATCATCATCATCATCATCATCATCATCAGTGTGCCATACCAGTAAACGTGGGTGGTCATGTTTTGCCATCTCACTCGATCACCAAAGTCGTGGATCAGCTTAATGTTCTGGTCTCGATCATGCCACGTGGCAAAGCCATTAAGGTATTTACTTCTCGGTCTTCCCCTTGTACTCTTCCCCTCGATCTTGCCAGTTGTCACCAAGTTCTCCATTTTATGCCTTTTTATAATGTGACACCCCCCCCCCCCCCCCCCCCCCCTCCAAAAAAAAATAAATAAATTCTAAGTCTCATTTCTGTAATCAGTTTACGGTGTTCATGTGTTTCTTGTATGACTTGGTCATTGGTTTTTCTGTCTGTCCGTGGTATTCTTTGCATTTTCCTCAGAAACCACATTTCCACAGCCATCAGATGCTTTTCAGCTTGTCTGCTCATTGTCCACGCTTCACATCCATACAAAATTACACGTTCTATGTAGAACCCCAACTCTCGTTGCAAATTACATCTTTTTATGTCAGTATGTTTTTCATCTTGCAAAAGGCTGCCTTCGCCATGGCGATTCTTGTTCTAATCTCTACAAGGCATCTCCCATCAGATGTTATGATTGTTCCGAGATAATTGTACCGATTCACTTGTTGAAAAATATTTCCATTTACGTGCATATTATATTGTGGTGTTTCCTTCTTCTTAATGACGACCATAATCTGTGTCTTCGTACAATTTAATTTTAACCCAAGTTGTTCACTGTGTGCAACAACCGCATCTACTAAATGTTGCAGATCCTGCTCGTTGTCTGCTGTCAATATCACATACATGCTACAGAACAAAATTCATCATATCGAAGCTGTTAATAACACAATTAAATCACAATTATGTAAGAAAGAAAGACATGATAGTCTCTGTAAAACCATCCTGGTGACATTTAAATATATGGCAATATATTTTGTTTATTTACGTTGAAATGATGTTCTACGCTATTTCACTACACGAGGGGGTTTCAATTGAAAACCTTACATGTTTTGTTATTGGATGTGTGAATATATTCTGAAAAAGTAAAGAACAAATGTATGATTTTTCGTTGTAGTCACCACTGCGTTCAATGCAAGTTCTCAAGATCCGATAAATTGCTGGATTCCTGTAGAAAAAAATCCCCTGGGGTCACTACTGTGTGCCTGACCCGGTCGTGAACAGTCTGCCACAGTAGTCACGCTGCTTTGAAACTTCTTACTCCACTCATACACTTGCTGGACTGATAAGCATGCATCACCATAATAGACCTTCATTCGCCGATAATTTCTATGTTTCACCACTTCACTGACTAAAAACAAAGAAAAACGGATTACAGAACCGCCTGCTCCTCTTTGGTGCATGTCAAAAGTGGAGTGACTGTCTTTAAATTGTTATTATGACGTCGCCGTGTTCGTCTGCACCATGATGTCACGTGCTTATAACTCTTGACATCCTTAACAACAATATTGACATGTTACAAGACAATGACATGTTATTGTAATGTCTATCACATTAGTAAGGTTTTCATTTGACCTTCGTTGGAAAAAACTGTAATGTGCAACTGACGAGACATTTGCTAGGTAATAAATTGCGCTACATATTCTTTATGTCCTCATTATTCAAACTCTCACACTGTCCATGTTTCTGCACAAACAATAATGAAGAAAACATGTTGCTATTGGTCAATCTTTACTTTAATCTGTTAATCTGTAACTAAAGCAAAAGAGCGATCCAAGATGTTCAAACTTGTTTGTGTTAGAATGTATTTTAAAACTGAACACTCGTGTGACATAGAACTAGTGTTGAAATTAAGTGTGTGTGTGTAGAGCCAGTGTCAAGGCATTGACGTGTACTGTATAAAGACAAATTGAAGCCCAGACAATGATGTGTATTTCACACAGATAAAGTTGGGGTCGGACATTGGAATTTATTTAACACAATGTTGGAGTGAAAACAATGATGTGTGTTTTCCATAACCACATTTATAATCAGAACAATGGCGTTTATTGAACATAAACAAAGTTGGAATCATTACAGTGTTGTATGTTTCACATAAACAAAGATGGAGTCCTTATAATGATGTACATGTTACACAAACAAAGCTGGAGTCCGAATAATGATGTACATGTTACACAAACAAAGCTGGAGTCCGAATAATGATGTATATTCAACATAAAACAATGTTGGAGTCAGTAAAATGTTGTATATTTCACACAAACAAAGCCGGAGTCCGCAGAATGATGTTTATTTCACATAAACAAATTTGGAGTCAGTAAAATGGTTACAGGACACATTAAACAAAGTTGAGTCAGTAAAATAATGTGTATTTCACCTACCCAAAGTTGGAGTCAGGAAAATGGTGTATATTTCACATAAACAAAGCTGGAGTCAGGACACTGATGTATATTTCACATACACTAAGTTAGAGTCAGGGCAAAGATGTATATTTCACATAGATAAAGGTGGAGTCAGGACAATGATGTATATTTAACATAAACAAAACGAGTCAGGTCAATGATGTATGTTTCACTTAAACAAATTTGGAGTCAGAAAAATGATGTATATTTCATATACACAAAGTTAGAGCCATAACAATGATGTATATTTCACAAAGACAAATTTGGAGACAGGACACTGATGTATATTTCACATAAACAAAGTTGGAGCCATAACAATGATGTATATTTCACATAAACAAATTTGGAGTCAGGACAATAATGTATATTTCACATAAACAAATTTGGAGTCTGGACAATAATGTATACCTCACATAAACAAATTCGGAGTCAGGACAATAATGTATATTTCACATAAACAAATTCGGAGTCAGAACAATAATGTATATTTCACATAAACAAATTCAGAGTCAGGACAATAATGTATATTTCACATAAACAAATTCGGAGTCAGGACAATAATGTATATTTCACATAAACAAATTCGGAGTCAGGACAATAATGTTTATTTCACATAAACAAATTCGGAGTCAGGATAATAATGTATATTTCACATAAACAAAGTTGGAGACAGGACACTGATGTATATTTCACATACACTAAGTTAGAGTCAGGGAAATGATGTATATTTCACATAGATAAAGTTGGAGTCAGGATAATAATGTATATTTCACATAAACAAATTTGGAGTCAGGATAATGATGTCTATTTGACAATGACAAAGTTGGAGTCAGGACAATGATGTGTATTAGAGACAAATAAAATCAGTATAAATATAACTCCTAAAGGACTGGTGCCTTGTATGTAACGATGATAACTTTAACCAAAAGAGACCCGCATCAGCGCAGTGGCTAGTATGCTTACCTGGCCACCTAATGGTTATGTGTTCGAATCCTGTTCCAAACCCGGGTTTTTCCACTGACCTTCGCTCCCAGGATGATGCAGCCTTAAATGGGTACCAGGAAATTTTCTGGGAAGTTAAAGAGATTGACGTCGCACTGGCCACGTCACAAGTCACGCACCGAGTGCTTACAGAAATACAGAATTAGCACCATGTACACAATAGGCCACAAGGTATATTAGAGAGTCTTCTACTTTAACGGTAGGCGGCTCTACGGCGAAGGGGTTTGTGAACGCAATTCGTACTCCCGCATACCGCTCTCGAAGCACAGCTATGGGCGATTTGGAAGCAGATCACATTGAGTTGATTTCCATGCAATGATATGAGTGCCGGTCGTTCAGAAATCAATGGCAAACTACTGAACGTAAACTTGCCAAGAAATCACAAACAGCCAAAATATTATGCGGTTGACTGCGATGTCCTGTAAAGGATATGCAATTTTTATTTGCTGTAACTAACCAGTCGAGTGTCGAAAAGAACAATGTTGCGTGTTTACTGTAACTAACCAGTCGAGTGTCGAAAAGAACAATGTTGCGTGTTTACTGTAACTAACCAGTCGAGTGTCGAAAAGAACAATGTTGCGTGTTTACTGTAACTAACCAGTCGAGTGTCGAAAAGAACAATGTTGCGTGTTTACTGTAACTAACCAGTCGAGTGTCGAAAAGAACAATGCTGCTGTTTACTGTAACTAACCCTTCGAGTGTCGAAAAGAACAATGTTGCGTGTTTACTGTAACTAACCAGTCGAGTGTCGAAAACAACAATGTTGCGTGTTTACTGTAACTAACCCGTCGAGTGTCGAAAACAACAATGTTGTGTTTACTGTAACTAACCCGTCGAGTGTCGAAAACAACAATGTTGTGTTTACTGTAACTAACCCGTCGAGTGTCGAAAACAACAAAGTTGCGTGTTTACTGTAACTAATCAGTCGAGTGTCGAAAAAAACAATGTTGCGTGTTTACTGTAACTAACCAGTCGAGTTTCGAAAAGAACAATGTTGCGTGTTTACTGTAACTAACCAGTCGAGTGTCGAAAAGAACAATGTTGCGTGTTTACTGTAACTAACCAGTCGAGTGTCGAAAAGAACAATGCTGCGTGTTTACTGTAACTAACCCGTCGAGTGTCGAAAAGAACAATGCTGCTGTTTACTGTAACTAACCCTTCGAGTGTCGAAAAGAACAATGTTGCGTGTTTACTGTAACTAACCAGTCGAGTGTCGAAAAAAAACAATGTTGCGTGTTTACTGTAACTAACCCGTCGAGTGTCGAAAACAACAATGTTGCGTGTTTACTGTAACTAACCCGTCGAGTGTCGAAAACAACAATGTTGCGTGTTTACTGTAACTAACCCGTCGAGTGTCGAAAACAACAATGTTGTGTTTACTGTAACTAACCCGTCGAGTGTCGAAAACAACAATGTTGTGTTTACTGTAACTAACCCGTCGAGTGTCGAAAACAACAATGTTGCGTGTTTACTGTAACTAACCAGTCGAGTGTCGAAAAAAACAATGTTGCGTGTTTACTGTAACTAACCAGTCGAGTGTCGAAAAGAACAATGTTGTGTGTTTACTGTAACTAACCAGTCGAGTGTCGAAAAGAACAATGTTGCGTGTTTACTGTAACTAACCAGTCGAGTGTCGAAAAGAACAATGTTGCGTGTTTACTGTAACTAACCCGTCGAGTGTCGAAAAGAACAATGCTGCTGTTTACTGTAACTAACCCTTCGAGTGTCGAAAAGAACAATGTTGCGTGTTTACTGTAACTAACCAGTCGAGTGTCGAAAAAAACAATGTTGCGTGTTTACTGTAACTAACCAGTCGAGTGTCGAAAAGAAAAATGTTGCGTGTTTACTGTAACTAACCCGTCGAGTATCGAAAAGAACAATGTTGCGTGTTTACTGTAATTAACCCGTCGAGTGTCGAAAAGAACAATGTTGCGTGTTTACTGTAACTAACCCGTCGAGTGTCGAAAACAACAATGTTGCGTGTTTACTGTAACTAACCCGTCGAGTGTCGAAAACAACAATGTTGTGTTTACTGTAAATAACCCGTCGAGTGTCGAAAACAACAATGTTGCGTGTTTACTGTAACTAACCCGTCGAGTGTCGAAAACAACAATGTTGCGTGTTTACTGTAACTAACCCGTCGAGTGTCGAAAACAACAATGTTGTGTTTACTGTAACTAACCCGTCGAGTGTCGAAAGGAACAATGTTGCGTGTTTACTGTAACTAACCCGTCGAGTGTCGAAAACAACAATGTTGTGTTTACTGTAACTAACCCGTCGAGTGTCGAAAGGAACAATGTTACGTGTTTACTGTAACTAACCCGTCGAGTGTCACAAACAACAATGTTGCGTGTTTACTGTAACTAACCCGTCGAGTGTCGAAAACAACAATGTTGTGTTTACTTTGCAGGGTGTTTCGATCTATCCAAGGTCATCACCTAGGCAAATATACGTTCAGTAGTTTACCATTGCTATAAAATCGAGAAGCCAATAATCAAGTCAGCTGACCCATGTAAGGAATGAACCCTGAATAATATGATCCAACCACGCCATGCCCAATGTGTCCCGTTGAGCACGAAATTGGGTCCTATATTTCTGAACAGCCGTCCTCCCTGGTCTAGGGAGGTCTACACGACTTTCTCCGTAATCCCGTATACTCTCGTAGGTAACGTGACGTGCGCGAGAATCGATAGCGGTTCTCTCCGCGTCGGTAACTTACGGGGTATGTGAGCCGGTCGCTCAGAAAGCAATGGCAAACTACTGAGCGTAATCTTGCCACGAAATCAACAATCAGCTGAAAGATGCTGATGTTGACAGCGATGTCCTGTAAAGGATATGCGAACCAAAAAAAATTTCTGAACAATAGTACGTTAACTGATTCAGTGGAAAACAAAAAAGCAGGTCTGGACCATACATGGAACACAATCAAATAAACAAGTATTGTAATGTAAATTTCCGTTCTCTGAGCATTGAAATTGTGGAAGATATCATGAAACAAAACAAATAACACTATGACCCCAGTATGGGCGATGTATCGTGTTCTGTCCATATCCATTAATCATGTGCCATGCCGGTAAGCGTGGGCGGTCATGTTTTGCCATCTCACTCGATCACCAGAGTTGTGGATCAGCTCAGTGTTTCTGTCTCGACCATGCCACGAGGCCAAGCCATCCAGGTATTTGCTTCTAGGTCTTCCTCTTGTTCTGTTCCCTTCGATCTTACCAGTTGTCACCAAGTTCTCCAATTCATTTCTTCTCATAACATGCCCAAAAAATGTTACTGTTTGCGTCTAATATCTCTAATCAGTTTACGATCTTCATTTGTTTCTTGAAGGACTTGTTCATTGGTCTTTCTGGCTGTCCATGGTATTCTTTGCATTTGCCTCAGAAACCACATTTCTACAGCCATCAGATGTTTTTCAGCTTGACTGCTCATTGTCCAAGCTTCACATCCATTCAAAAGTACAGGTTCTATGTAGCACCTCAATACTCTTTTTCTCGTTTCAATTGACATCTTTTTATTGGTCAGCATGTTTTTCATCTTGCTAAAGGCTATTTTTGCCATGGCGATTCTTGTTCTAATCTCTTCAAGGCATCTCCCATCAGATGTTATTACTGTTCCGAGATAATTGTATCTACTCACTTGTTGAAGAATATTCCCATTTACTTGTATATTATATTGTGGTGTTTCGTTCTTCCTAGTGACGACCATAATCTGTGTCTTTTTACAATCTAATTCTAATCCTCGTTGTTCACTGTGTGTAACAACCGCATATACTAAATGTTGCAGATCCTGTTCATTGTCTGCAATCAAGACTGTATCATCTGCATATCTAATGTTATTGATGCATCGTCCTTCCATATCTTCAATATTTCTGAAAATACTTTCACTGTACAGGGAAAACAGATCTGGAGACATTACACATCCCTGTCTCACATCTCTCTTAATAGGCTGATATTGGCCTACTTCATTATCAACTCTTATGGCAGCTTGTAGTTTCCAATATATGTTTTTAACAAGTCTAAGGTCTTTTCCATCAATTTGTAGATCTTCAAGCACCCTTATCATGTCGACATGTTTCACTTTATCGAAAGCTTTTGTGTAGTCAATAAAGCAAAGATGTAGACCTTTGTTTACTTCTATAGATCGTTCGATTACGGTTCTCTGTAAATACACAGAATTTACTGTTCCCTTTCCTTCTACAAACCCACATTGTTCTTCTCCTATTTCAGGTTGTATTTGTCCATATGGGAGATACAATATGGCGATATATTATCCTTCGGCACTGAATCAGTTAACTAAACGATTGGCACAATGTTTGTTGTAAAGGGTGTATTTTTAATGACTGTGCAGTTTCTGAAAATATTGCCCTTCCAAGTTTTGTATTTACCTATTATTTTGCACGAACTCCACTGTAGGTAAATACAAAACTTGGAACGGCAATATTTTCAAACACTGCACAGTCATTAAAAATACACCATATAGTTACATTTGTGTAAATATTCTTTTTGTATGCACATACAAGTGACATATATGCAAATATTTCTATTGTAATCACATACAAGTGACATATATGCAAATATTCATATTGTAATCACATACAGGTGACATATTTGCAAATATTCATATTGTAATCACATAAGATTGACATATATGCAAATATTCATATTGTAATCACATACAAGTGACATAATGCATATATTTATATTGTAATCACATACAAGTGAGGAATTATGTGGATGTTGCAGAAATGTGGCTTTATAGTAGGATGATGGGAATACCCTGGAATGATAGAAGGAACATTGAAGTCATCTTAAAACAAGTTAGCTCACAAAGAGAACTGGTAACTCATATCAGGAGAAGATAGTCCACATTTCTTTGTTCATATCATGTGAAGGGGGAAAGCCGGAGTATGTCGTCACAAGGAAGAATGGAAGCAAGAAGAAGAAAGAGACTAAGAAAGAAGACGCAAGACATGTTGACATCTCGGCGTGGAGGAACATCAGTATCCAAAATGATTGGCAGCACACGAGACAGAGGGCTGTAGAAATACTATGACCACCAACGCCACACGACATAGACCACGGGACAACTACATAGGTTAAATAATAAATATAGAAACAGCTGAACTATATGCCGTAACACATGTAAAGAGTCACATAAAGATAAACATCTTGCATCACAAATAGGCACTGAATGAATCACTAAAAATGAATCACCACATTTCCGGTTCAGCCGCTTTGTTGGAATCATACATGCGGATTTCACGAAAAACGTGCTCAGTCCATAACAAGGATACAAATGAGTAACTTTTACATTTCTATTTTCATGTAGTATTGTTCGCGTCTGTTTTTGTTGTTTCTTTTCTGACTGAGGCTTTGGCCACAACTTCAATTTTGTTACTTATGATCGTATTCTAAAACTTAAAGTCTACTTCTCGTTCTTTAGTGATTTATTCATAAATAGGCAAGCCCGTCTTTAAGAGTTAAAAGCGTTTCGTGACAGACAAGATTATTGAGTGTTTTACTCTAGAACGAGTTAACAAAGAGGTTCACAGTTTCCGTTTGTGATCTAGAACTCTCTCTAGATTTAACGTCGGCATCTCCACACAGCTGACCAATATGGCGGATACAGCGCAAATGAACACGAGGGCGGCCGTCCCATATATAACCTGGTGTGATAAATAAAATACAATCTTTTACATTGCTCAATATTCGCTCAAATATAATTTTGACATTTAGCCAGGATGTAACCTGTTATCACCCGAACTTCTCGATGTCCAGCTGCCAGGGGATTTGTAGCTTACGCAACATGGAGCATCCGAGTGTTCGCCAGGGTGTTTTAAACACATGAAACACGCACAATGCAGGGTTGCCAGATCACTGTGATCAAATAAAGCCAAGTTATGAAATTACCACACACACAAAAAAAAAGCCAAAAAGTCAAATATGTCCCAATATAAATATCTATTAAAATATATATTTACATCACATGAAAATCTCATCCTCTTCATTGTTGAGAAATTCAGTACAGGATTCCTTAGAATATAAATTTTCAGCTTTGAAATAATTCAACATTTTGGATGAAGGAACAACTTCCTTACAGCACTTGTTTGAAGATAATAGTTCTGCTCTAATTCTAATAATTGCCTCTAAGAGAGACAGCTGAAGTTTATTCCTTGCTTTGGTTTTTATGCATGTTAAAATAGGGAACATCCTCTCTACTACAGCATTGCTAATAGGTCTTATTAAGCAAGTGAGAGCAAAAGAAGCAAGCTCTTTAAATTGGGGATGTTTCATGACTCCTTGCCAGAACTGCTCTACAAGCCGTTTGACTCGTGCTCCGAAGGTTGTGGGTTCGATTCCGGGCCGCGTCCTTTGGTTTACGAGTTAAATGTTTCGGAGACTCCTGTGGGTCGTCGCTAAAAGCTACGGAGTACGTGCTTTGTGCGACGCTTTCCGTGCTGCGGAAAGAGACCGAGCCATATGGGATAAAACCCGGTGCAATGAAGTCGACCCTGTCGACTTTTAAGCGACTTTTAAGCGTCGACAGAACTGCCCTGCATCTTTGAATAGTCCATTTTCTTTAAATTGTTCTTCTTCCTTCCAATCTATGAAAGGCAATTTTCTGTATTGCTCTTCAGCCAAATGCAAAACGGGAAATTTCAAAAATAGTGGTCTAGAAGCCTGTTATACGATTATTCCAGGGCTAAAATTGGTTAGATCTTTAAATATATTTCCTGCTGAAGAAAGCCGCTTTCTAACCTGCCAAGTGCTTCTTCTAGCACGGATAAGCATCTTTCTTTGAGATCTAAGACCTCTTGGTGGCAATTGATTGTCGTATCAGAACTTTTCTGAACGTAGTTATCACACTCTGACAGGAATTTGATGCCAAAATCAACATTAGAAATATCTTTTCTTGGTTTTTTAAATTATTGATATCATAAATCCTACTTTTTTGGGCATGTTATAAGAAGAAATAAATTGGAGAATTTGGTGACAACTGGCAAGATCGAAGGGAAGAGACCAAGGGGAAGGCCGAGAAGTAAATACCCGGATGGCATTGCCATGTGGCATGGTCGAGACAGGAACACGGATCTGATCCACGACTCTGGTGAGCGACTGAAATTGTAAAACTTGACAGCCCACGCTTATCGGCATGGCACATGATGGATGGATGGAAATCCTACCATTAAGACTCTTATAGTGCAGAAATAGTTCTTCATGTAATTCGTGAGAATCTGCCTTGCTTTTCTGAAAAAGGCTATTTAACCTTTCGAATTCCTGCACAATAGGGGTTGCAAAATGAAAATAAAGGTAGTTTCTTTGATCCAGAAGCATTTCCTTTATAAGTCGTGACTTAAATTTAGTGTCATAATTTGTTAATTGAACACAAATAAAATACGCCTTGAGTTCTTCCCAATTCATTAGAACGATTAACATTACTTTTCCCCGGACAAGCCAGCGAGTAGAAGAAATTTTCTCAAAAAGAAGTGGTGCAATTCTAGCCTGCTGAAATTCTGTCGATGAGTTCTGTCGATGAGTTCTGTCGATGAGCTTCTCGTCTTAGATTGCTTTGTCTGATGCAAATCCAATGCAATTTTTAAATGTTTGATTACATTTTTCAATTTTATTGTTAATTAAATTAAATATATTTTTTCCTATAGCCTACTGAATTGGAATCAAACCTAGAAAACTAGTAGTAATTTAATTTCTTTTATCGCTGAGGTATCTAATTAAAACGCACAAACTACTTTTGGGTTGAGACATCAGTGGACTCATCAATGATGAGTGTATACTTCTTGTGTCGCAGATCTAGAATTAGATCAGATCTTAAAGACGGTGAAATAACATTTCTTATTAGTGATATGCACTTCGTTCGGTGCAACTTTATCTGACCAAGAGTGATGCCACACCCATGGGCTACCATTATTTCACCCAAGTGATCGATGGTGCATATGGCACTATGGCAGGCCATGCTAGCAGTAATTTGTAACTCTGCTAATTTGACTTTATCATCAATTTTCTTACTACCTTTCATCACTGAAAGTGTTTTTTGTTTCATGATTTTTCGAGATTTTAAAGTCTTGGAACAATATTACTATTACACCGGCACAATTTGCAATATCCCGATTCAGAACCATCAGTGGATTTCTTGAGCCACACTAATGTCTTTTCCCATTGATCATTATATTTCCGAATGGTATCATAAGATGGTTTCCACTTTGGCATGATAATGGGCTCAATAATAAGAAATACTTGCCATGAAGGTATAATGAATTTGAAAAAAAACTTAACTGAACAGTAAGGTGGCTGTGCTGTGTGTGTTTATTTATGTTTCGGTGGCCTCAACGGATTCCCGAATTTATTTCCTGTGTAATACGTGTACAGAATTAGAACCGACAAATCATCTCTCTTCTTTAAATGTTTGTTAATATACTAGACACAGCTTTACGGCCGATGTGTTTGTGTGTTTGTTATTTGACCTATGATGGTTTAATATTAAATTATGAGACCTATGGTGCTATATCAATAGTTTGACACGAATTCTGTCGTATTCCATAGTTGTAGGTTCATGTGTATGATAGACATGACTAATGAAGACACATTTTTGGAGTGTCTAGTTGTTCATGCGTCGAAATACACTTGTTCCTGCAGCGAGGCGCTGTCGTCACTTGGAGGTGACTGCCATGTACCGACATAGAGTTTACGGTACAAGTTACAGTCGACAAGAACAAGCTAGAGTAGAGTTAACAATAGAATAGTTACAATCACCACGAAAGCGTGTTAGAGTATAAGACACGGAGAATAGTGATGATAATTCAGCAGTGAAACGATGAACACAAGAAAGGGAAACTACTCAAGGTTACGACCTCAAAACATCACGTGACGAGACGGAGGTCGAGATCTTTAGTCAGGCAAAAGGTGCTGGATTGAGAGGTTATAGAAATGGATTCAGATGTTTGAAACAGCAAATAAGTTATATTAACACTACCAACAAGTGTGTCAAAATGTCCCGCGACAAGCCAGATAACTGATAAAGTGATTACTATGAATTCAGATCAAACTGAACGCATTTTCGGATGTCAAGGTTGGTTGTGCATTGTGTTCAAGATGGCCAGTCAACAACGTAAGTTGAACATTTGCTAAACATTAACTTTGTAGTTCTGTGAATAAAGTCGCTGCGCTAAAAACGATAGCAGCCAACACCTGTGACTAAGAAGAATATTTATGACAGTCGTCATATAATTAAAATGCAACGTCCGTCTACCCTCCTACCTACTGTGAGCATGACGCGACGGTGAACGACTGTATTGCTGTAACATTTGTCAACAATAGGTGATTGTCTCTAGGACGTCAGTGTTGTACTTGATTCTACAGCTACTGCTTAGATGTTTTCGTGGAGTGTGTCACATCATCATAACGAGCCAAGAACAGATGATTGGCAGTGACAGGTTCGAATCCCGGTCGGTAACTATAGCTTTCAAATTTTATGTTATCTAGTTTGCCCTCTAGTCTCCATTTCCTTCTTCTCCTTCTGTGAGCGCCAAACAATAATATGTCTGTTTATTTATGCAATTGTGAGTGCGCATAGAACAGTACAAGGTACAAGTACAGTAGGAAAACCACACGTGTTTAATACTTGTTAGCTGTTGCGTTCGTTCTCGAGAATGAACAAAAAGCAGTATAAGCTAAGCTTATAGTTTTGCATTTGTTTTAGCTAAAAAGAGCGAAGAGTCACACTATTAATCGTTCCCACCGCTATCTGATATAAAGTTATCGTGGTTTTCCCTCTAAGTTTTGAGATTCTTCCAGAACCCCTGCCGATCCCCAGCAATTCTAATTCTTTCTACATGCAAGTTCTCTGAAAGACATGCAACTAAATAATACAAAACAAAACAAAACAGTGAACTGCGGAATGGTCGATTCTGGGCTACGACGTTAGGTCCACAAGTGCAGTTTTCTCAGAGACTCCTGGGGGTCGTGGAACTACAGAGTTCATGCTTTGTGCGACAATTTTGACACACCGCCCTTATGTGAGATAAAAGTAGCAACATTTGTTTTTCTTATTTTCATTTTCTCTTCATTGCTCTAATTTTTTCAGCTTTTTATTCTTCTCATCCCGTCCTTACTGCTTAATATAGTCACCGGGGAGTCTTCGCCTGTACTGTATGTTGTGTTTCGTGCATGTATTTGTTTGCTGATGAAGGCTAGTCGTCGCAACGTCCTGTATGTGTCGTAATTCTTTTCTGTAAAGCTGCATTACTTTGTGTTATTTTATATTTTTACATTTCCACAACTTTACCGCAGTTACATCAAATTTTATAAAAATTTACTATATTATGTATAGTGTGGCTGTCTGGTCAGTGCATGATCTATTTGATCGAAAGCCTGCCTGTTCATCCCTTAAGTGTTTTTCAGCGCCTCTAATAATCTCTGCAGTATGACCGACCCTGCTTTAAATTTTCACTAGAACTGACGGTAATGTTATTTCTTCAGTCTTCCAGCCTCTGCTAAATAATATGTGCAGGAATTCAGTTGAAGTGTTATACTTGCTTCAATAGCGTTTACTGGGATACCATCGGGACTATCAGCTTTCTTATCCTTTAGGAGTTTGATAGCTTTTCTAATTTCTTCCCGCAGTTGATAATTTTGTTTACATTAAGATAATTAAATTCGTGCACTTATTTGGACTTGGGCTGTTAGGTCATGCATTGGAGACGTGATCGTGTAATTTAATATAAACAAATATTAAGTATTAAATATAACACACATAGCTAGTTGTGCACATTATACACAACATCACTACAAGCGGCTATTTTGTTTTGTTTTTGTTTTACAACTATATGCTTAGCAAATTACTCGCCTACTAACTTAAATGACTATAATTCTACCCACCTGCATGTCCAGTTATCCATCTACATGAATAATTATTTGCCTATCCATCTATCTGTCTACCTACCTAACCACCCAGCTACTGTCATAGCTACCTACCTTGTTCACAGCTGTCTGTCTGTGTTGTCCAGCCAGATATCTATTCAGTTATCAATTGTGACATCCATGTATCAAGCCACCTATCACGATCCGATTCCATATGTTAGAAAAACATAAACAAACCTAAACTTTCCACCTCGTTCAACCAGCTCTAGCAGCCTTGGTTATAACTGTGGTGGTTCCTGGTGCGGGTTTAGTTTCTTTTTACCTCCATGTCAGGTTCACCAGATTTTATGCTTGTGATATCATTTGGGGTTTGGTCGGTGGGATTTACTTTGTGTTAGTTTCTTTTTGCTTTTCCATTTGTCAGTGTTGGCCCCTATCTAGTCCGTTCGTAGTGGATGTAGTCCTTAGAAGGTCTCATTCTTTGGTTTAATTGCTTTGTTTCCTTTTTTTTTGCCTTTTTTGTGCCTGAACAGAGAGCATCGTAGTCACCCGCATGGCTACCTCCTCTTAGGAAGGTTTGCCGAATTTGTTGGACCTTTCGAATACGTCTTTGTGATCTTTAAGAAATGCATCTGTTTTATCCTCTATATTGTCTATGCTTTCGTTGCCTTCCCGGGTTACAACTGGTTTCCCTTTGAATTCATTTGTCATTGTGAATGGATTTCTGGCTTCAGCTGAGGTTTCTCAGTAGTCTTTGGCATGGCTTCAGCTGAGTTTTCTCAGTGGTCTTTGGCGTGGCTTCAGCTGAGGTTTCTCAGTGGTCTTTGGCGTGGCTTCAGCTTGAGGTTTTTAGTTGTCATCGTAGCTTCAGCTGGCGTGATTTAGATTAGCTCCTTTCCGATTCTTTGTTGTTTTATTTCTGTTTGAAAAGCGTGCAGTATCATTAAGCTTCAGGAAATCCTTGTCATATTTGGTCAGCGGACATTCATTGAAGGCATGGTCTTTGGTGCAGTGTCGGCAGATATCTGTCTTGTCACGACATGTTGTTCTACTGTGGCCAGTCCTCTGGCACCGTCAGCATTGTGTAATTCTAGAAATAAAGCACCCAGGCTGTTGTGGTTTCCTGTCCATGGTCACTTTGACAGACATCTCACTCCCCTCCGTTGTCACAACCGCTAGTGTTATTGGTATCTTGAGGTAAGTCACCCTGTACTATTACACCTGGGTTGTCACAGGGATCTGCCATGTTCTCAGTGTTCTTTATTGTCTACACCAGCAAAGTCGCAGCTATTGAGTCACCTGGTGTTGGTAGAATCTTGATATTTATAGATGATGTGCTGGTGTACAGACAGGGCAGGGAAGGGAAAATATGGCTAAAGACTTTCAGATAGCAGTAAACAGGGTGGCGGGAGTGGTGCAGGAACGCAGGAGCCGTTATAAACCCAGACATGGCATCGGTTGTGTGGCACTACATGGATAACCGGACTGTGAAGGCAGATGTTCCATGTATTATATTGAATGATATCCTCTTAGTAGAGAGAGTAAATTGAAGTACTTGTGAATCACCTTCGACAAGTGTGTGTCTTGTAACGATCATGTGGAGGCTTTGGTGGTGAAGGCTGGTAGGGGACTTAATGTTTTGAGGGTGATGGCAGCAACCGGGGTAGAGAAGAGGATGCTTTACAGGCTCTTTCAGCAGTTAATAATTTCTGTCATTGAGTATGATTGGGGCTGCTAACAGTATCGAAGAGCCAGCTTGAAAGGTTGGCGCGCACACAAAATGCGACCATGCGTGTGATTCTGGGGTGCACGAAGGACATACCAATTATATGCATGAGGCATATCTTGAAGCAACCAATAATGGCGGATAGGCATTGGGTCCTTCAAGCCAAATGGTACCCGAAAGTTGCTGCAGATAGCGATCACCACGGCATGAAGTCATGGATATGGTCAGAGGTCATAGACTAAGACGAGGCAGGTCCTGAATAAAACAGGCAGAATAATCAATACTTCAGGCGTGTGATCTAGATATCATCAATCGTGAAAATGAGTGGGTTGAAGTACCGGTAAGACATGACGGACTGGTACACTGTAATAGTGACATTGGGTCGTTAGTGCAGAGAATGGACAGTGGGCCACACAGAGGTTGAGGTGCAACAATGATCCACAGTAACACAATCAAGGTGACATAGTGATCTATACTGATGGGTCAGTGGTGAGAAACAGACGGAGTGGTTGGGGTTTTATTGCGAAGGCTAATGGACGATTCTAAAAGGAGGAGAGTTTGGCATATGAGGCTACGACCTCCAGCATGAGAATGGAGGTGAAAGCAGTCACAGCGGCTTTCCGTTGGTTAGAGGAGACAACTGCAATACGCAATGTATTCATCACGGACTCAAGGAGTATGTTTAGTAAGGTGGAGAAAGGAATGTTTCGTGTGGAATGGCTCAACTCGCTTCAGAAGTCACCGACTGTGAGAATTGTAAGGATTTTTGCCCTGGCCATGCGGAGGTGCAAGGGAATGTACAGGCTGATAGACTGGCAAGGAATACACCTCTTGATGATATATTACATATGGCCAAGGGGGAGGTGATCGTGCGCCTGTGGGACCAGGTGGAGAAGGTGGGTGAATAGACTGAGAACCCATAAGTGGAAAGGATGAGATTGTGGGTTAATGGTAGGAACATATTCATAACCTACAATTGAAGCGACCACTAGCAAATATGACGACAATCCGCAGCAAACAAGATCCAAAACTACCGAAGAAGCAGAGTGAGGAGAAAGACACGATAGTCGACAAAACCGACTAGTGGCAGATGATTACATGGATGTCAAGCACTTCAAAACGGAAATAACAGTCGACAAGATACACAAGCAGCTGCAGCAGGAGAACCCTTACATTTGAGTTGCTTGAAGTTATAAATGTCTTTGACTTACCCCAGTTGAGTTGAGTTGAGCTAAGAACTGACATTACTGCATTCAGGACATTCCAATACGCGCTCCGTCCACTCGTTCAACAGCCAGCGAAGAGTCACACTATTAATAGTTTCCACTGCTATCTGATTGAAAGTTCTCCTGGTCTTCCCTCTCAGTTTTGAGATTCTACCAGAACCCCTGCAAATCTTTAGGCTGCGCTGGTACAGCTAGTACTCATGTTCTCCCCCTCTCCGACTTCTTGTCGGCCTCCGTCTGTCTTCTAGTTTTAGACTTGGAACGTGCAATTATTCTCCCCCGTATCTGGTTCCTTGAAAAGTTGGGTCACATGTTCTTGATAAGACTCCGCAGTTGCGATTAACCTATCACGGAAT
Organism: Cepaea nemoralis; assembly: GCA_014155875.1. NCBI lineage: Eukaryota > Metazoa > Mollusca > Gastropoda > Stylommatophora > Helicidae > Cepaea > Cepaea nemoralis. Next base: position 204,602 of record JACEFZ010027284.1, on the reverse strand, counting down.
AGTTTATTGATGTATCTGTCTATCATTCTATCCGAATACCATCTATACATCAGTTCGCCAGGCAAACGTGCGATTTTATATTCGTCTACCGATCTATCTTTCGCCTTCTATTGTCTGTACAGGATTTGTAAACAATACAGTTACCTGATGTTTCTTATCCACACAAGAGAAAGGATGACGCCTGTGATAACTTACCACAGAAGCAAAGTTTAAATAAGGCGGCTGCTCCAAGTTCTCTAGTATGATCGCCATGATGGATAGCTGGATGAGGTAGCCAGTGTAGGTCAAACGTCCCAGAACTGTAAATGGAGACCAGGACAGGAAAACGCTGACCGGCCCTGAAAAATAACACACTGAGTAATGTATACTGTTTTATATAATGTACTCCTTCTGTGCGATGGTTATTTAAAATGATGTAGAAATGTGACAGACAGGATGAACAAACGACCGGAATCAGAGGCTGCATTGAGCTTAACTGCCGCGGACAGTATCTTATAATATTGTAACGTGCATGGGTGTGCGGAAATCATGGGTTAACGTAATAGGTAGGAATTCCAAGAACAATGGCGGGCCCTAAAACACAAAGGAGTACATCATGGAATTGTCAGTCTTAGTCACGTAGGCATAAGATAAAACATGAGAGCAGAGGTGAGGCCAAGAGGGTAATCACTATCTTGAACAAACTGTGATAGTCCCAGACTGGATGATGTTTAAGCACCAAACAAGTGGTGAGGATATCACGTACTTGTCTAGATTAGAACTCTCGGTGGGATAGTGAATCGTGAGAGACGAGGTAGAAACAAAGGAGAATTCTAATGTAATTTTATGGGAACTGATAAGTGAGATCACGAGGTTAAATGATGGCTCTTGGGGTGGAAATGGGGGGGGGGGGGGGGTCTGGGAAGACTGAATAAATACACAAGTCCGGAAAATTGTGGGAGAGTGGAGTTTTGAGTTAAGTCAGGGAGACTTAACAGGACAGTCGGTCTTGGGGCGAAGACGGGGGGAACTTCAGCCGGGAGGATCGTTAAGCACTGAGTATTGGGCCAGTGAGGTTTGGAGCTGAGTCGAGAGAGATGAGACTCAGAGGAGGTTATTAGTCTCACGGACGGAGTCCGTAACAGTGTAGTGCGTGAGGCCGAGAGACGGCAATAGTGTGGTTGCTGGAGTTACTGTGTTATCTCCTAATCTCAGTGTGCTGGACCTGGGAAGTTGTAATCTAGATATATTTCCCTGTTGACTGTTCCTGGAAAATATCTTATATCATCGTGTTCGTTTCTAATTAAAAATCGTGTGTGCGCAGCCTGCTTTTCGGTGTTGATTCATCGTAGTTGATCAGTCGTTTCAATATGTCTTCGGCAATTGAACACTGTAGCCATACTAAATGTCACAGTGGCCTGAAAGGAACAGCAACGGAAGGGATGATCTTTGGAAGAAGAAACATGTGTTGACCAGCAAGAATATGGACACATGAGGCTGCAGACACTTTGGTCATGAGGGTGTCTGAGGCGGAAGAACTGGCAAGAGATCGCGATACTTTGCTGGGGGATTGTGAAGATTCTCCAATGAAATTATTGACTGTCAGCAACTTTATGAATTTTTTCCCTTTGAATTCCACATCCGAGAACATCTAATAAACACTTATTATATACGAATTGATTTGTCTTGAACTGAGTTGAGCTGAATTGAGTCAAGAACTGGGGTTATTCACATGCGCGGTTCGTCCTCATCTTCAACAAGCAGTGAAGAATCGCGATACCAAAGGTACCAGTTGCAATCTGATTACGTGTCCGTCTGGCCTTTCCTTGGAACCATCATTTTTCGTTGCAAAAATATTTCCTTGACTTTATTTTGGGCTTGCTTAGAGAATGAGTACACACCCACTGATTTGACTGTTCCTTCGTCTCTGCATTTACGGAATGAATTAATGTCTCGTCCCCAGTCATTATTCTGTCCAGAAATGCATTCCCCTCTTACCAGTAGCGCTTAAAGCCGAGCCCAGTCTTTGAGCTTTGTGAATGTCAGTCACTTGATATGGTACCAGCAGTGAACAGAGTTTGTGGTAACCTAACCTATCTGTGACAATTCAAGGCAGACTAGTCCTATAAATTTGAGGAAATTATGAAGAAAGATCTGAAACTGAGAAATGGCGCTTTTCCACAACGACTTGGTCGACTTTTTAAATGAGCTCATCTGTCACATACGAGTGCCGTCGTGCTCCACCATTATCATGCACCAATCCCACACAGAACTGTCACTTATAACGTTATAATAGTACACTCGACACCATAGACGATAAATCTCGACCGCATTTTGACCTTCTGCTTCAAGTAAACAAATCACAGCTGGGGGAAAGGCAATAACAGTGTCCATATTTATTAGTTCGCGATTCGTGAACCACTGAACAAATGCGACTGTAGGTTGATGTGTAGTGAAGCTAAAAGATTACTGAATGATGCAAGTATAGAAGGGTGTAGCTATAGCAACCGATTTAATTTTACCAGGCAATGGCTGTTGATTTTGGAATAGCTCTCGTACATGACAACCCCCTCCCCCCCCCCCCCCCTCATCTGCATTATCGCGCACCAGTATCCCACACTGAGGTGCAGATCCAGTCATCTTTTCCCCTTACTTGTTTCCCAGCGCACACTCATGCCTTCGGGAAAAGATCCAACGGATGCCACATTCGATGTTTTTAATTGACGCAGGCCACATTGCACGAATCAGACCTGACTTCACGCTCCACAGCTGGCTCTGTGAGTCTGTGACAATCACCTACTTATATATAACTTGCTACAAATACCTGGGAGTCTCCGTGGCCAAGTGATCACACCGCCTGTCCTCGCGCCTCGAAAGTTGTTGGTTCGACTCCGGCTTACGTCATTCGGTTCACGAGTGCAATTTTCCCTGAGACTTCTTGGGGTCGTCGCTGGGGGTCGTCGCTGGAGTTCGTACTTAGTGCGACGTTTTCCGCAGGCCGTCCTGCGGAAAGAGACCGAGCCATATGGGATAAAACCTGGTGCAATGAAGTAGATCCTCTTGCGTGTTACCCCCTTTAAACTTTTACTATATAAGTATATATATATTATACAGGGGGTATTTTTAATGACTGTGGAATGTTTGGAAATATTGTTGGTCCATGTTTTGTATTGACCCTCTGTAAAGTTCATGCAACATAAAAGGTAAATACAAAACTTGGACCGGCAATATTTTGAAACGCTGCACAGTCATTAAAAATACACCCTATATGTTATATAATCTGATCACCTCCTGCCAGTTAGTGATTTCTCTGTAATTTATATATTTCTATCTGTGGTTTACACTAATTACGAGTATAAGAAAAAATGCACTGAATATGGAGAGGTGCCCCAACTGCAATGTCCAGTTGAAACCAGTATCATGCCAAATTAAGACTCATTTTCCGCATCTCCATATGACAACTAATTTCTGTAAACTATCTTCAATCGTATTTCGCGCTTTTTACGTAAGGTACATTTTCTGCAGAGATTAGTTACATGTGTTGTTCAAAGATCCTGGCAAGGGGTCTTGATCTTCAGTAGAGGGGGAAGGCGGGGAGGGGGTGGGGGGGGGGGGGGGGGGGGGGGGAATTCTGATGTCAGTCTAACTAAATCATTCACTACGTCCCAAGGTGTTAGTAGTAGTAATAGTAGTATTAGTGGTGGTGGTGGTGGTAGTGGTGGTAGTAGTAGTAGTAGTAGTAGTAGTAGTAGTAGTAGTAGTAGTAGTAGTAGTAGTAGTAGTAGTAGTAGTAGTATTAGTAGTAGTAATAGTGGTGGTGATGGTAGTAGTAGTAGTAGTAGTAGTAGTAGTAGTAGTAGTAGTAGTAGTAGTAGTAGTAGTAGTAGTAGTAGTAGTAGTAGTAGTAGTAGTAGCAGTGGTAGTAGTACTATTAGTAATGGTTTGTCGAGGGTTAGAGTGTTACGACACTGATCTTGCAACGTTAGGTCAATTATAATTAAGAATAATGACAAGGTTCCGTAAAACAAAATCCTACTGTGTACACTGCGTGGCGACTGCCTGGGTAAGGCATTTGATTCCTCAGCCCAGAAAAACAAAGTATCGCACGACACACGCCAACAATAGTACGCATGTCATATGAATACAAACAACAGCAGCAGCTGCAGCCGCAGCAGCAGCAGCTTGCAGCCGCAGCAGCAGCAGCATCAGCAGCAGCAACAACAACAACAACAATAACAACAACAAATGAGCATATGTCTCGTTGTTATCATACCTCCATACCCGGATGTGCACGCGACAATGACCCAGCAAACACAGGCTCCCCATACGCTCCGGGATATGGCATTATAAGCAGAAGTCACCCACAAACTGCTGGGATTTTCACTGCTCAAGTCACCATGGACACCAAACAATACAGCCAATCCGGCTGCTGTAGCTAGAATCCAACCAATCACAACAACGGGCTGAAACAGGAAACTGATATAAACAATCCTGTAATACAGTGGTTCTCAGCCTTTTTTTGGCCCGTGCCCCCCTATACCATTTTTCAGAACGTCATTCCCCCCTTTCGTATTTCCTACCTAAAAATTTGGCCCGTATCCCCCTTCACCATATTTTCAGAACGTCATTCCCCCCTTTCGTATTTCCAGCCTAAAAATTCCGCCGCGCCCCTTCACAGTATACATAACAATGGAAGCTAAATTTAACAGAACATACTAAAACAAGTCTAGACGTCCACATAAAACATGATTTGTTGGTCTACTTACTTTATAAAATGAATTTTAGAAGAGTGAGACGTACAGAACCGTACAGTATGAAGGGAGAAACAATATCAAGTAATCGGTTCTTGTATTAACGCGATCTTGAAATAATCTTAATTCCTCCGCCCCCTGGAAACCCTAAAATTCCCCCCTGGGGGAGGGGGGAATTCCCCATCGGTTGAGAACCACTGATGTAATATAAACAACAATAATATGCTGCACGATTTGTTGCCTGACATATTTCGCCACATCTGGTCAGGCGCATACTGTAGAGTTATATAACATATGAAGTGAATAAATGAATAATACTTTGGCTGAAATACCTAAAACATATTGTCACAGGTATTGTTCGAATGTGAAGTATTTGTTCTCCCCACGGTAATCTCAAACTTCGTTAGTGGGGTTTAGTCAGATATGACTGAGTGTTTAGTGAGCGCCGCCCAACACTCGGCGCCAACAGAAAGCAGGTAGTACCGTCTACTGTCATACGGTAGCGCAGTCATATATGACTGTTATGGGGAGGACAATTTTCTTACCACTACAAGGTGTAGACATGAACTTATCATTCTTCTGCCACTACAAGGTGGAGATATGAATTTATATTTCCTCCACCACCACAAGGTGGAGATATGAATTAATATTTCCTTCACCACCACAGAGTGGAGACATGAGCTAATATTTCCTCTCTCATTACAAGGTGGAGACATGAGCTAATATTTCCTCTCCCATTACAAGGTGGAGACATGAGCTAATATTTCCTCTCCCATTACAAGGTGGAGACATGAGCTAATATTTCCTCTGCCATTACAAGGTGGAGACATGAACTTATATTTCCTCTACCATAACAAGGTGGAAACATGAACTAATATTTACTCTACGACCGTAAAGTCGAAACATGAACTGATCATTCCTCTATCACCACAAGGTGGAAACATGAACTAATATTTCATCTCCCATTACAAGGTGAAAACTTGAACTAATATTTCATCTCCCATTTTTTTATTGCATATTCCTTACAGGACGTTGCAGTCAACATCAGCATTTTTTCAGCTGCTGTTGATGTACTAGGCAAGATTATGCTCAGTAGTTTGCCATTGCTTTCTGAGCGACCGGCTCACATAACCCGTAAGTTACCAATGCGGCGAGAACCGATACTGATTCTCGCGCAGGTTACGTTACTCACGAGAATATGCGGGATTAAGGAGAAAGATGTTAACTTCTATGCCAGGGAGACAGGCCATCTCCTTTTACAAGGTGGGAGCATGAACTAATATTTCATCTACCATTACAAGGTGGAAACATGAACTAATATTTCATCTACCATTACAAGGTGGAAACATGAACTAATATTTCATCTACCATTACAAGGTGGAAACATGAACTAATATTTCATCTCCCATTATAAGGTGGAAACATGAACTAATATTTCATCTCCCATTAAAGGTGGAGACATGAACTAATATTTCATCTACCATTACAAGGTGGGAGCATGAACTAATATTTCATCTCCCATTACAAGGTGGAAACATGAACTAATATTTCATCTCCCATTACAAGGTGGAGACATGAACTAGTATTTCATCTCCCATTACAAGGTGGAAACATGAACTAATATTTCATCTCCCATTACAAGGTGGAAACATGAACTAATATTTCATCTCCCATTACAAGGTGGAAACATGAACTAATATTTCCTCTACCATTACAAGGTGGAAACATGAACTAATATTTCATCTACCATTACAAGGTGGAAACATGAACTAATATTTCATCTACCATTACAAGGTGGAAACATGAACTAATATTTCATCTACCATTACAAGGTGGAAACATGAACTAGTATTTCATCTACTATTACAAGGTGGAAACATGAGCTAGTATTTCATCTACTATTACAAGATGGAAACATGAACTAGTATTTCATCTACTATTACAAGGTGGAAACATGAACTAGTATTTCATCTACTATTACAAGGTGAAAATATGAACTAATATATCATCTACCATTACAAGGTGGAAACATGAACTAATATTTCATCTCCCATTACAAGGTGGAGACATGAACTAATATTTCATCTACCATTACAAGGTGGAAACATGAACTATTATTTCATCTACCATTACAAGGTGGAGACATGAACTAATATTTCATCTACCATTACAAGGTGGAGACATGAACTAGTATTTCATCTCCCATTACAAGGTGGAAACATGAACTAATATTTCATCTCCCATTACAAGGTGGAAACATGAACTAATATTTCAGCTACCATTACAAGGTGGAGACATGAACTAGTATTTCATCTCCCATTACAAGGTGGAAACATGAACTAATATTTCATCTCCCATTACAAGGTGGGAACATGAACTAATATTTCATCTACCATTACAAGATGGAAACATGAACTAGTATTTCATCTACCATTACAAGGTGGAAACATGAACTAATATTTCATCTCCCATTACAAGGTGGAAACATGAACTAGTATTTCATCTCCCATTACAAGGTGGAAACATGAACTAATATTTTATCTAACATTACAAGGTGGAAACATGAACTAGTATTTCATCTACTATTACAAAGTGGAAACATGAACTAATATTTCATCTACCATTACAAGGTGGAAACATGAACTAATATTTCATCTCCCATTACAAGGTGGAAACATGAACTAATATTTCATCTCCCATTACAAGGTGGAAACATGAACTAATATTTCATCTCCCATTACAAGGTGGAAACATGAACTAATATTTCATCTCCCATTACAAGGTGGAGACATGAACTAATATTTCATCTACTATTACAAGGTGGAAACATGAACTAGTATTTCATCTACTATTACAAGGTGGAAACATGAACTAATATTTCATCTACCATTACATGAATGTGGAAACATGAACTAATATTTCATCTACCATTACAAGGTGGAAACATGAACTAATATTTCATCTACCATTACAAGGTGGAAACATAAACTAATATTTCATCTACCATTACAAGGTGGAAACATGAACTAATATTTCATCTACCATTACAAGGTGGAAACATGAACTAATATTTCATCTCCCATTATAAGGTGGAAACATGAACTAATATTTCATCTCCCATTAAAGGTGGAGACATGAACTAATATTTCATCTACCATTACAAGGTGGGAGCATGAACTAATATTTCATCTCCCATTACAAGGTGGAAACATGAACTAATATTTCATCTCCCATTACAAGGTGGAGACATGAACTAGTATTTCATCTCCCATTTCAAGGTGGAAACATGAACTAATATTTCATCTCCCATTACAAGGTGGAAACATGAACTAATATTTCATCTCCCATTACAAGGTGGAAACATGAACTAATATTTCCTCTACCATTACAAGGTGGAAACATGAACTAATATTTCATCTACCATTACAAGGTGGAAACATGAACTAATATTTCATCTACCATTACAAGGTGGAAACATGAACTAATATTTCATCTACCATTACAAGGTGGAAACATGAACTAGTATTTCATCTACTATTACAAGGTGGAAACATGAACTAGTATTTCATCTACTATTACAAGGTGGACACATGAACTAGTATTTCATCTACTATTACAAGGTGGAAACATGAACTAGTATTTCATCTACTATTACAAGGTGAAAATATGAACTAATATATCATCTACCATTACAAGGTGGAGACATGAACTAGTATTTCATCTCCCATTACAAGGTGGAGACATGAACTAATATTTCATCTACCATTACAAGGTGGAAACATGAACTATTATTTCATCTACCATTACAAGGTGGAGACATGAACTAATATTTCATCTACTATTACAAGGTGGAGACATGAACTAATATTTCATCTGCCATTACAAGGTGGAAACATGAACTAATATTTCATCTCCCATTACAAGGTGGAAACATGAACTAATATTTCAGCTACCATTACAAGGTGGAGACATGAACTAGTATTTCATCTCCCATTACAAGGTGGAAACATGAACTAATATTTCATCTCCCATTACAAGGTGGGAACATGAACTAATATTTCATCTACCATTACAAGATGGAAACATGAACTAGTATTTCATCTACCATTACAAGGTGGAAACATGAACTAATATTTCATCTCCCATTACAAGGTGGAAACATGAACTAATATTTCATCTCCCATTACAAGGTGGAAACATGAACTAATATTTTATCTACCATTACAAGGTGGAAACATGAACTAGTATTTCATCTACTATTACAAAGTGGAAACATGAACTAATATTTCATCTACCATTACAAGGTGGAAACATGAACTAATATTTCATCTCCCATTACAAGGTGGAAACATGAACTAATATTTCATCTCCCATTACAAGGTGGAAACATGAACTAATATTTCATCTCCCATTACAAGGTGGAAACATGAACTAATATTTCATCTCCCATTACAAGGTGGAGACATGAACTAATATTTCATCTACTATTACAAGGTGGAAACATGAACTAGTATTTCATCTACTATTACAAGGTGGAAACATAAACTAATATTTCATCTACCATTACATGAATGTGGAAACATGAACTAATATTTCATCTCCCATTACAAGGTGGAAACATGAACTAATATTTCATCTCCCATTACAAGGTGGAAACATGAACTAATATTTCATCTCCCATTACAAGGTGGAGACATGAATTAGTATTTCATCTACCATTACAAGGTGGAAACATGAACTAATATTTCATCTACCATTACAAGGTGGAAACATAAACTAATATTTCATCTACTATTACAAGGTGGAAACATGAACTAGTATTTCATCTACTATTACAAGGTGGAAACATGAACTAATATTTCATCTACCATTACAAGGTGGAAACATGAACTAATATTTCATCTACTACTACAAGGTGGAAACATGAACTAGTATTTCATCTACCATTACAAGATGGAAACATGAACTAATATTTCATCTACCATTACAAGGTGGAAACATGAACTAATATTTCTTCTACCATTACAAGGTGGAAACATGAACTAATATTTCATCTACCATTACAAGGTGGAGACATATCAACTAATATTTCCTCTACCACTACAAGATGGAGACATACCTACTAATATTTCCTCTACCATTACAAGATTCAGACATATCAATTACAAGTTTCTCTACTCTAACCAGATGGAGACTTATCAACTAATATTAGGGGCGTTCATTTGACACCCGTTCCAATGGCTGTATTACAAAAGCATGAAAGAAACATTAACAGGTGTTTTAGAATTAAACAAAGCATTCATTTTGAATAAATTATGTACTATGGGTTGGTCAGAAGAAGTCGCCGTAGACATTCAGGCAAGCATCCCATTGCTTAGGTTGGCGGCGAATGCTATCCACACAAAAAGATTGTGGTTGCTCACTGATCCAAGTGTTTACCGCGTTCATTACGTCTGCATCTGTGTGAAATCGTTGCCCCCTGAGAGCATTTTTTAGAGGTCCGAACAAATGAAAATCACATGGTGACAAATCAGGACTATAGGCTGGATGTTGCTGAATTTCCCACTTCTTCCATGCTAATGCTTCCTGCACAATCTTTGCAACATGCAGACGATCATTATCGTGTAACAAAATCACACCGCGAGCAAGCATTCCGTGTCATTTATTCTTGATGGCTTTTTTGCAGCTTGTCTAGTGTTTGCAGTAGTGGGTAGAGTTGATGTTGACACTAGGTTCTTTAAAGTCGGCCAACAATTGCCCATCATGGTCAAAAAATGCGTCCAGCATAACCTTACCAGCGAAAACCTGTAACTTGAATATTTTGGCTTTTGGTGATCCAGCATGCTTCCATTGCATGCTCTCTCTTTTGTTGCTCGGCTCAAAGCGGCGACACCATGATTCAACGCCTGCCGCTGTGCAGAAGAGAAATGCATCACCCTCCACTCTGTAATGCAGCAAGTGGTTCAAACACCTCCGATGCGTTCCTCTTTGTGGTGGTTGGTCAACATCCGTGGTACCCACTGTGAACACACCTTCCGATATTGCAGTTTCTTATGAACGACCTTTTGAATTGTCCCAACTGACACATCAAATTCTTTTGCAAGCGAACATATGCTTCGACAACGGTTCATCTGTACTGCTGCATCAATTTTGGCGATTCCGGGCCGCACCCTTCTGTTTACGAGTTAAATGTTTCGGAGACTCCTGTGGGTCGTCGCTAAAAGCTACGGAGTTCGTGCTTTGTGCGACGCTTTCCGCGCTGCGGAAAGAGACCGAGCCATATGGGATAAAACCCGGTGCGATGAAGTCGACCCTGTAGACTTTTAAGCGACTTTTTATGCTGCATCAATTTTATCGATGTTTTTTTTTTCTGTTGCAACAATATGCGCTTGACCTGGCCGTCGAAGATCTGTCGTGAACTGACGTCCTTTCCGAAACATTCGTGCCCAGTCTGTCACTGTTGTCTTCGACACACATTTGTTACCGTACGCTGCCTGCATTCTTCGATGAATGCCCACTGGTGGACATCCTTCAAAAGAAAGAAACTAAATCACCGCTCTTTGAGCTTCTTTGGACGGATTTTAGATCAACCTGGCCATTTTCTCAATGGTCAGAAGGAGAACCTATACATCATTGGATGATAAGCACTTGCTCTTTTATTCATTGGTCAGTACTTATCACATGACTATGATATGATCATGTTCAGCGTACGCAATTACGCACGGCATGGCACGAACGGATTTCAAATGAACGCTCCTTGTAGTTCCTCTACCACTACAAGATGGAGACATATCAACCAATAGTTTCTCTACCCTTACAAGATGGAGACATATCAACTACAAGTTTCTCTACCACTACAAGATGGAGACATATCAACCAATAGTTTCTCTACCCTTACAAGATGGAGACATATCAACTACAAGTTTCTCTACCACTACAAGATGGAGACATATCACCTACAAGTTTCTTTACCACTACAAGATGGAGACATATCACCTACAAGTTTCTTTACCACTACAAGATATAGACATATCAACCAATAGTTTCTCTACCCCTACAAGATGGAGACATATCAACCAATAGTTTCTCTACCCCTACAAGATGGAGACATATCAACCAATATTTTCTCTACCCTTACAAGATGGAGACCTATCAACTACAAGTTTCTCTACCACTACAAGATGGAGACATATCACCTACAAGTTTCTTTACCACTACAAGATGGAGACATATCACCTACAAGTTTCTTTACCACTACAAGATATAGACATATCAACCAATAGTTTCTCTACCCCTACAAGATGGAGACATATCAACCAATAGTTTCTCTACCCCTACAAGATGGAGACATATCAACCAATAGTTTCTCTACCACTACAAGATGGAGACATATCACCTACAAGTTTCTTTACCACTACAAGATGGAAAACATATCAACTAATAGTTTGTCTACCCCTACAAGATGGAGACATATAAACTAATAGTTTCTCTACCCCTACAAGATGGAGACATATAAACTAATAGTTTCTCTACACCTACAAGATGGAGACATATAAATTAATAGTTTCTCTACCCCTACAAGATGGAGACATATAAACTAATAGTTTCTCTACCCCTACAAGATGGCGACATATCAACTACAAGTTTCTCTACCACGACAAGATGGAGACATATCAACTAATAGTTTCTCTACCCCTACAAGATGGAGACATATCAACTAATAGTTTCTCTACCCCTAAATGATTGAGATATATCAACTAATAGTTTCTATACCCCTAAATGATGGAGATACGTCAACTAATAGTTTCTCTACCCCTAAATGATGGAGACATATCAACTAATAGTTTCTCTACCCCTAAATGATTGAGATATATCAACTAATAGTTTCTATACCCCTAAATGATGGAGATACGTCAACTAATAGTTTCTCTACCCCTAAATGATGGAGACATATCAACTAATAGTTTCTCTAACACTACAAGATGGAAAAACATCAACTAATAGTTTGTATCCCACGTCAAGATGGAGACATATCAACGAATGGTTTCTCTATCACTTCAAGATGGAGACATATCAACGAATAGTTTCTTTATCACTACAAGATGGAGACATGTCAACGAATAGTTTAAATACGAGGGTAAGTTAATAAGTAAGTCACAAATGGCTGTAGAAAAATAACTAACTATGATAACCAGTTTATTTTTATACATACATTGTCCCCTTGTGTCTCAACATAATTTCCATCAAAATTATGCACTTATCAGTCCCCCAAACCGGCTGCATAGAACTGCTTGCTCTGTTTTCATTTATCTGCCATCCCACAGAACTGTGTGACTTACTTATTGACACACCCTCGTCACTTTTTCTACCCAGCTATGCACCGCTTTACGGGACAAACATTTGTCAGCATAAACACTGAACACTCACCTTGGCGGGAGACATTTCGCGAATGACGCCGAATTTGAATGTGAAGTGAAAACATGGTTTAGAAAACATAGCACGCAGCTCTATGCAGTCGGTTTGGGAGGACTGATAAAACGATGGGATAAGCGCTAACTACCTATACCTCTTCATGGTGGAGGCATGCGGACACAAATTCCCCTCTACTGTCGCAATGTGGAGGCATGCGGACACAAAGTCCTCTCTACTGTCACAATGTGGAGGCATGCTCACGCTTCCCTCTTGTACTATAAGTTGGAGGTGTGAAGTCAGGTAAATTCGTCCAGTCCAACAAAATTGAGGTATGATAACACTTGAGGCCCCTCCCTACCTTTTAAACTCCTTCTTATACATATGGACAGTGTTTAGTACAGGAGAGCCTGGCATATGATACCACGACATCTAGTCTAAGAATGGAGGTGGATGAAGCTGCAGGGGCATTCCGTTGACTGGAGGACAAACAGCACACGCATGTTGGGATTGTAACGGACTTACACATCGTGCTGAGAAAGGTGAAGGCAGGCATGCTTCTTGTAGAGTTGCATACTTTAATCCAACAATTAAAATAGGGAGCATCTGTTGGATCTTTTCCCCAGGACAAGCTGGTGTGATGGGAAACGAGCAGGCGGAGAGATTGGCTGGATCTGCACCATTGGATGGGGTATTGGTGCAGGATAAGACAGACGTAATCAGGGCCCTTTGAGATCATGTGTATAGCCTGGAAGAACAGATAAATCCCATACTCTGTGGTTGGGCGTAACCTGGCCGACTATCAGTACTCGGGGGAAAGATCAGACGGACACATCATCATACCACAACTGGACCATTAGTTTTGGAACTCTTCGCTGGCTATTGAAGATGGGGACAGAGCAGGCATGGGAAGGTCCTGGGTTCTGTGACATCTGTTCTTGACTCAACTCGTGCATGTGATCAGTATTCTATTCCCAAATATCAAAATAACTTGTCACATCATTTAAATAACTCACCTTTCTATGCGAGGACAAAACAGAAGCGATGATGACACATGTTATACGTTGTTAGGAAGTAATTACCATAGCGTTCAAGTATTTGTGCCAAAAACGTGTCTGAAATCAACTGTTTTGATTGATCCATTGCCTGAAGACACTTACGGAAAATATAAATATTGTTTACCCACTTCATTTTGACACATCTGTTGTTAGCAGACATGATGTACCCAGTCAGGATGCCTATAGCAAATGGAGCGATTCTGGCGTAGAAAGGGATGTAGCAATACTTGTAATACTCCAATGATTGTCTGTGGGATGTATAAGCAAAATTTACGATAAATAATATACATTAATGCCTAGACAGACACAGACAGAAAGATAACACACAGACAGACAGACGCAAACAGACAGACAAAAACAGGCAGGACAGACTGACAGATAGGCACACACGTTTCATCATTATCATCAAGTGCCCTGCCTTCATCAAGTACTGGCGTAGGCGTTCATGTCTCTCCACAGTTAGCGGTCCTTGGAATTCTAGCTCTCTCTCTCTCCCTCTCTCTATCCCTCACACACACATGCACACGTGCGCGCGCACACACACACACACACACACATATATACGTGTGTGTGTGTGTGTGTGTGGTATGTATCAGTCCTAGGAACCTGATAGAGAGGGCAGATCCCAGAGACAGGACATGGAAATAGAAGACAGGACATGGGAGTAGAAGACTGGACAGTACGCCACTGAACAGACAGGACATTGCACACTTGAACTGGACTAAGCGAGACAGCAGTCATCAACGGACGGACTGACCCCTAGGTGAAGGACAAGACAAAGTCACAATACCGAGACGCATTACCTACAACGATTGTCCTCAGACGGCACGAGGTCAGATACCACGTGAGAGTAGACCGAGGGAAAAAGCTGGGGAAAAGAGACTGGACTTTGAATGAGAAAGGATGTGTCTGGATGTTTGCTAGAGAGCGTGAACTGCATAACCGATACCAGTGTTTGCTAGCGCTGAGAACATTATGATATTAGACTGAGTGTGCGCTAGTTATGTGAGCAAAGAAATTATTGTTTGAGTGAACGAGTGCAGTGCTGAACGCTACTCTATTTGTGATACTTTATTGTCATATTTAGGAGTTACATTATTAAAACTTTTGAACATGTTGACTGAAGTTGACTGACTTCTAAGTACATGTACGTTAACTGTCAAGACACAGACAAACGAGCGACGTGAGACGTTAACAATATATATATATCTATATATATATATATATATATATATATATATATATATATATATATATATATATATATATATATATATACTAGCTGACCCGGCCCGGCTTCGCCCAGGCCCTGGAAGGGATCTATCTATCTATCAGTCTGTCTGTCTGCTTGTTTGTCTGTCTGTCTGGCTGACCCGGCCCGGCTTCACCCAGTCCCTGGTGGGGAGCATCTCATTTAATTCATATAAGTAGTCATATAAGCTCTCCCGTTCCCGACTATCTGTCTGTCTGTCTATCTGTCTGTCTGACCGGGCCCGGCTTCACCCAGTCCCTGGTGGGGAGCATCTCATTTAATTCATATACGTAGTCATATAAGCTCTCCCGTTCCCGACTGTCTGTCTGTCTATCTGTCTGACCGGCGTGGTTTCGCCCAGCTCTTGGCGCACAGTAACTTAAAAGAATGTCCTTCCACACACCATTCAATGAAAACTGTAGAAAAAGATGGGTTACAATGTTATGCATTATGCATTATTTTTATGAAAACTTTGAAAATGCCTTAAAGATTATATAATTATTTATTATAACTCATATGCCTAAAAATAACTATAGACAAAGAGTTTAACAATAGTGCAAGTAAGTCCAACAATATGACTATAAAGTATATAGAAATGTTATTAAAAGTTATGCCCCTTGAAATAACTTTTCTAGAGTGAAGTCCCCCTGCTATATAGACATTATATAATGAAAATGGAAAAGTAAATGTTATTAAATAAGTCGAAGATTTTACATTAAGAAATTATTATAGTCGGTTGCAAATGAATGAAAGGAAGACGTGTAGAAAATTTCATCTCAATCGGATGTACCGTTATCGAACGCATCCAATACATAAATCCCCACACACAAACAAACATACACTCTGTTTTATAGATATAGATATATACGTGTATGTGTTCACGCGAGCGTGCGTGTGTGTGTGCGAGGAAAAAGCGAAAAAAAAATGCAGAAGACGATGAAGAGGAGAGGAAGAACAAAAATCAATAACAGCAACAAGGATTTTGAGGAAGATTAATTCATTCAGTTGTATGTCCTTTGCAAAACCTCGCTCCCATAGCAACCTTCCTGAGAATCTCTCGATCATAAGCAAGATGTCCCATGTTTTCAATATTCAGCTCTTGAAGTATGGATACATTTGCTCTTTTCTTTATCACAGATATTCTTAGAACTCGTCTATAACTTTTAGATTCAAAGGCCTGTATGCGCTGTTCAGCTTGTTTAATAAGTGTCCAGGTCTTACAGGTGTATGTTGCAATGGGAAAGATGCATGCTCTTAAATATCTAAATTTGTAGTTCTATCTGTCCCATTGGCACATTGCAGTCTTGACAGTGGCAAGCATCGTCTGGATCTTTTCTCCGGGGCATACTGGTGTGTTGGGGAATGTGCAAGCAGACAGATTAGCTGGCTCTGCAAAACTTGGTGGAGTATTGATGCATGATAAGGCAGACGTGGTTGCGTCCTTGTGGGAGCACGTGTACACCTCGGAGGAGGTGGTTTGGCAAGAATGCGACAGGTGGAGTGATGAGGGGATCTGGCCGATGCTCGACGCTTAGAGGAAAGGCGAGACGCACATATAATCAGATTGCTACTGGTACTATTGGGGTTGGAACTCTTTGCTGGCTTCTGAGGATGGGGACGGAGCGCTTATGGGAATGCCCCGAATGCTGTGATGTCGGTTCCTAAATCAATCAATCAATCAATTGTGCTTCAATAATGCATAATAACTATAACCTATGGCGGTGACTGATCAGGCCAATTCGCGCTGTAAATGTTCGTCCAAAATGGATGCATGTGAACACATGGTCATTTCCACAAACATGCACCATCTTACGTCACGCACTCTCGGTTTGTGACTTAACTGCAATCATTTTATCTGTCCCACTCCACAATTTATTCAGTTGTTTTAGTCTTTGAAGAGCAATAGACATACATATTTTAAGTTCTTTCATTGTGTCACCAATGTTGGTAATAAATGACCCAAGATATTCGAAATTTTCCTCAACCTCCAATATTTCCTCATTAACATATATTTCTTTCTCCATAGTAGTTTTATCTTTATGAATTTTCTTTGTTTTTGCTATGTTAAGATTTAAGTTGTGACTTTCACTATTAAATTTGGTTGAGGTTATAAGGTTTTCTATACCAATCTGGGTTTTTAAAAAATTCTGACCTTCGCTGGAGCTACGAAGTTCGTGCTTTATGAGACGCTTTCGGCAGGCCATCATGCGGAAAGAGACCATTCTGTGTTGTGGATAGCAATACTGTATCATAAGCATATCGAATCTCTGATATGTCGCGACCAACGATATTTAGGGCATGATATTGCTCCCTATTTATATCATCTCTGACATTTCTCATTATATTTTCCGCGTACAGTTTAAACAAATAGGGGAACAGCACACAGCCCTGACGGATTCATTGCTTGATGTCAAACCAATCTGATGTCTCACTATCTATTCTAACCGTTGCTTGTTGGTCTTGATCAGGGTTCAACAAACATTTTTCATGGCGGGCCGGATAACCGACGAAATGACGAGCGTGGGCCGCATACTCATTCTGTACAATACTTGCGCCGGACTCTGTGGCGAAGGTCTTACGGACGCGGTTCGTAATCCCGTATACTCGCGTTCGAAACAGATCTGCGCGCGATTTGGCAGCAGACCGCGTTGCGCTGGATTTTTACGCTATGTTATGGGCGCCGGTCCTTCAGAAAGCAATGAAAAATTACTGAACGTAAACTTGCCAAGACATCAACAACAACAACAAATGCTGGTGTTAACTGCAAACGTCCTGTAAAGGATATGCAACTAACGTTCACAATATTTCCAAGCAAGAAAGAAGAAAAATGCAAAGAACTAATTAATCATGGGTGAGTAGCGTGCAATGCACATAAAACCAAGACAACAAATATATTTATTTACTAAAAAGGTTATTAAAGAAGGCGACGTTACCAAAATGATCGTTACAGCAGACCTATTGTGCACATTTCCGAATCTCACAAACTAAGCAGCAAAAAATGGTAGTGAGATTTGAGAAACTGATATTTGGCTTTCAAGATATCATCAATGTTTGGTTTGGAATTCCTGTATCCAATCAAGAGAATTGCTTTCAAATATTCATCAGTCAATCTCGTTCCATGTGTTAACTTCACATACTTCATTTTTGAAAATGTTTGCTCACAGACATAAGTTGTTCCAAACACTGATGCCATACCAGCGGCAAATTTCTTCAGTTTCGGAAACTCAGCATCAGGTAAGCATCGGTAACATTCAACAACTTTTCCTTCTCTGTGCTTCTCTTTCAACAAGTCATTTGCTTGCAAATCAATGAGCTCCAACTTTAGTACAACTGGCACATCATCAATCACATGGACTCTGGAACAGAAGAATGTCACTCTCAATTCTGTCAAAATCTGAAAATCTCTCCAAAAAGTGCTTCTTCAAGTCACAAATTCGGAAAATCGAGGTGGACATCTTCGGCCATTTTAGCGCAAAACTCTTTGAAACAGTGAAAATGAGAAACGTTTTCTCCTTCCAATTGTGCTTCAAACAATGGCAGCTTTCTCTAAAATCCTTTGATGATTCTGTAGAGATCACAGATGAGGTTATCTTTTTCCTGAAGTTTCAAATTCAGTTCATTCATGTGGGATGTGATGTCGACCAAAAATGACAACTTTGACAGCCAGATAGGATCTGACAGCTGTGGATCAGCTCTATCTTTTTGAGTGAGGAAATCATCTCTTTCGTTTCGGAACTTGTTAAAACGAAACAGGACCTTATCGCAGCTGAGCCACCTCACTGATGTGTGATAAGGCAAGTCACATAATTCAGAATCAATTTCTTCAAGAAAAGTCTGGAACTGACGGTAATTGAGTGCATGTCCCTGAATGAAGTTCACAGCAGAAACGATTGGTTTCAGTAGACAATAAATATCTAAGTCTTTCCCACAGAGTACTTGCTGATTTATGATGAATGTGTGTATGAACAGAGCGCCCGGAATTTGCAAATCTTCCATCTGAGTCCTGATCTGCCAAATCAGACCCTTCCTCGCTCCAGGAATGTTGTTTCCCCCATCAACTATAACAAATCGAAGCTTATTCAACTGAAGGTTATAGTCTTGGAAAACATTATGCACTTCCATGAAATTGTCTTTTCCATTTGTTGTTCCACGC